>CANXYC011367969.1:0-24691 GCA_948193065.1 Aleurites moluccanus
AATCCTATAACATATAAGGCAATCAATGGCACTTGAACACATGAATTAATTCATGAAACACATAAAGAAACCAACTCATGCAAACACCCCAAAGTCCCCTTAGGTTTAAGGCACTAGGGTTTAGGTTTCCAACTAGGGTTCAGGTTTCCAACTAGGGTTCAAGATTCTAGGGTTAGGGTTTCACTAAGGATATTACACAAGGTCCCTTTGCCGGTTTATTTTCTTAAGAGCTAAGAAGACATCTTGACCTATTTCCTCGGGCTTCATCCGATCCAAGGTGAAACTCTGGTCCGGAAGAGCACTCCGTCCGTCAATATCCCTAAAAGCTAGGGCAAAGGTATGGTCTCCTAACTCATCTTTTTTATTTTGGTAGAGCATTAAAATAAAGAATCAAAACATGATAGATTGGGCATAAAATCAACCCTCCTTCGCAAGAAGGAAGAACTGCGTGGGTTTTGATTCCCATTCGATGGGATACGCAGGCAAGCTGTATAAAAACTTCAAATCCAAAAAAGACAGAAACCATCTCTTTTGCTTTGATTATTTGCTTTATTTTATTTTATTGAATGTATTCTTTAGGGAATGTGTGATCTATCTAGAACCCACAAGGGCTAGAGTTGATATCTCCTATTTTGGGATTTTAAGGTGTAATAATTTACTTTTATCGCTTTCTTTTGATTGCTTTACTTGATTGCTTATATTTCAATTGTTCATCCATTTATTTACTTGCTCATGCATCTTATATGTCATTCTTTAATTGTTCATGAAAATCATTTTAAATCGAGGTTAAGATTAAAAGCCAAGTTCAACTGAAAACCTAGTCCCCGAATCCTCTTTGGTTTCAAAGACTAGTGCATTTTTTTTCCTTTAGGGATAAAATTGGAGTCAAAATGGGTTTTTACCTTAAATTTTCCCAACAAAAATAACTTAAGGTGGCGACTTCAAAAATCAAAAATCATTTTCAAATAAAAGGCGCTAAGGTCATCTCCTCCATGAGAAATCACCCAAATGAGCATTCCGATCCACATATTTTTTAAGTGGACCAGGACGCGGTGCTCGGGCAAGGCCTCACACTCATTACATCTTAACTGATAATGGGAAGGAGATTTACAACAAGGCAATGGACAAACTGTGCTTGGAATTCAAGTTCAAATAGTATAACTCTTTAATATATCAAGCGCCAACTAATGGACTTGTAGAAGCCTTTAACAAGACATTATGTAATTTGCTTAAGAAGATTGTCAGTCGCTCAAAGAAAGCGTGGCATGAAAGGATGGAGGAAGCACTATGGGCTTACTGCACTACCTATCAAACTCCAACTCAAGCCACTTCATATTCACTTATGTATAGTGTAAAAGTTGTTCTCCCACTCGAGTGTCAAATTCCGTCTCTCAGGATTGCAATTCAAGAAGGTATTTCTAATGAAGAGAATGTTTGTTTGCATCTTGAAGAGTTAAAAGCATTAGATGAGAAAAGGCTCGAAGCACAATAATGTCTGAAGTGTTATCAAACAAGACTCTCTAAAGCTTTCAACAAGAAGGTGCGATTCAATCTTTTCAAATTAGAGACATGGTTCTTGTAGTAAGAAGACCAATAATCATGTCACGTCGCATGGGTAATAAGTTCCTTTCAAATTAGGATGGTCCTTATATTGTCCAAGAAGTACACTCAAATGATGCATATAAAATTGTTGATTAAGATGGATTGTGGATTGGATCTATCAATGGAAGATTCTTGAAGAGATATTATGCTTAAAGCTCCACAATGCTCTTGGCCTGCATGAGCTAAAATTGTGAATGACACAAAAAAAAAAAAGAAAAAAAAAATGTAATGAACTACTCTTTTGCTTGATCCTTCTTAGGAAGGTACATAGGCAACTTGTTATTTTGTCAAGTTTAATCATATAAAAAAAAGAAAAAAAATCTGAATTATGTGATAACTTGATCATTCTTAGGGATATACATAGGCAACTTGGTATTTTGCCAAGTTCAGTCACATAAAAAAAAAATTCTTGTAACATATGTTAAATAGTTAATGCTTTCAAAAAACAAAAATAACACAATGAGATAAAATGAAACTCAAGTTTTATTGATTTGAAGTTCTGCTCAAGGAGCTACATAAAAGACAATAGTAAAGAAAAAAAGTAAATGTTCATAAGTCTAGAGGAAAGCTAAACAAGAAATAAGTTTGTGGTTGCCACTTGTAATACTTCAACTCTTCATGGGTATTCTCTAAAGTTTCCTTCAATACTTGCAAGGAATAACCATCTGCTTCACTACGAATAGGGGCCTCTTCCATGGTGGAAATCTCCTCTTGGACTCTTGCAAGGTCACTTGTTCCCTCTAGCAAGACCTTATCAATTTCTACTAAAGGCAATTCAAGTTCCTTCTTTTTGGAATTTAGCTTATCCAATACTTTTTTGGCTTTAACCAAGTCATCTTCCACTTTAGTCAGCTCAATTTGCAAGGAGAAATGGTGTGCATTAGCCTCATACTCAAATGAAGTAAACTCAACCAACTGCTTATGAAGCTTGTCAAGCTCTTCAGACTTTGATGCCATACTCAAGGTAGAGGAGAAAAAAGATTTTAACTCATTAAATTTATTAACTTTCTCAACAAACTCATCAAATAATTCCCTTGGAGTGGAAGCATCGATGCCTTTAATCTTGTCTAAATTATCCAACGCTTTATGAACTTTTGGAGCTAAGAAAGGAACTAAAAACGTAGACGTGCAAGCAATTTTAGTTTGCATAAATTCCCAAACTCCTATGGTTGCATCACAATGACATTTGAGTATTATGTTTTCAGCACGAAACATGGAAACTCCTAAAGGTGCACAATATGTAGTTTCTTTCTCAATTCTTGATGTTGTGTCCTTCAAAGGTTTCAAAACATGCCCCTTTGATTGAGCAACATTAGCTTCATGAGTGTTGTCTTCAAAAGGTTTCCTAGTGCTAGGCTCTATAGAATCCATAAGTTAAAAATCTCCCCCTTTGATAAAGGCTAAATGAAAAGTATTGGGACTAGTTGTTGAGCCAGCGCTAAGTTCAATCATGTCTTCTTCATTTACTTTTAATTGAAGGTCATGAATATCAAGCAAAAAAAAAAAGGGAAGAAGAAGAAGAAGAAAAATGAAAATGTTGTTAGTTTAGGTGCTCTAAAGACAATCATTGTAATGATAATTTTAGATAATATTAATAAAAGACATTCTTTATTAACTAGTGAGTTATTTATATTTAGAATAAAATCGTATAATTGCTTAATAAAGTCCATGGTGTAAACATAGTATGAAGGCATTGATGATGTGATCACGATAATAAGTTGCTTATCATATGCAATTATGTTTTACCTAAAATATCCCTAGTCATAGAATCAATAAGATGGGACATTATTGATTCGTAAAGAGTAGTACTTGTGTATACTATTTGATTTAATCAAATCATCTAATCTCATAAATATGCAAACATGGAGATGTCTAAGTATAACATATGGATGCTTACTAGGAGTAGTAAGTACATTGGAGTGATCACCTGAGATTATCATATGGAATTCTAAACCTTGTTAATGATACATCTCAACATGACAATGTGCAAATGTCCTTGAACTTAAGATACTTAAGAGTGATCTAAAGTGAAGAGGCTATGTTTTGATTTCGTACCTTGCTCTCCTAAAAGGTTTGCTTATAGGACAGACATTAGGTATAGTTAGAGGCACTCGTAGACATTTAAATAATCGATAAAGGAATTCATAACTCCTATTAGAATGAGAGTTTTACCTAAGGCCTTTTGTAAGAGATCATTATTGGAAATCTCTGACTAGAGTATACTGTACTTAGAGATGGCCTTTAAGGAAGTCAGTTTTAATAATGAGGCTCGGGGACAAGGAACTACTATTCGAGCTAAGTATGGTGTAACCAGCTTAGTAGAGTTAACACGAAGTCCATACGTTAAACTGAACATGGTATAAGTAATTGAAGGGACTACAAGAACAATATTGTTATGTGTAAGAGTTTTGTATTTACCACAAGTACTTTCTAATTACTTGAGGTATTGATGTGTGGCTAGATACCACTCATGATCTACTTAGGTTATAAAGGTTTAATTGGAGAATTTATTAGGAATTAAAAGAGTTTAATTCATGTAATTCTTGTTGGACAATGATTATCTTTTATAGAACTTTCCTATTTTGGAAATATGGAATCTACTTGAGAGTTTTCTAAATTAATTTAACGAAATAATTAAGAACTTAAGTTGTCATTTAATTAGAAAACCTATTAGGTCACACGTATCGAAAAAATTCAAAGAGTAAGTAAAAGAGTTAATTAAATAATGAATTTAATAGGATTAAATTCATATATTTAATTAAGGTGTTTTGAAATAATTTAATATTATTAAATTAATTAGCTAATTTAATTATTTGCATAAGATGTATTTAATTAAATAAGGCATATTGAATTATATTGACTATGGGCTTAATAAGTGAAAAGTCAAAGGAATGTGTTTGACTTTTCATTAATGACATAATAGTCATTAACCTTATTGATTTAATTTAAGCTGTTAGATTAAAACCTAATTAACCTATGCCTATAAATATGATATGATCATAATATGCAATAGAGTCTCCTCCTCTTATCTTAGCAGTAGCTGAAATTCCTTTAAATACAATAAGGAGAATTCAACTACCCTATATACCAAGAACACCAAGGCCGAATCCTAGTCTAGCGCACAAAAGGTTTCATCCTTCTCTTTCCGTATTTGATTTTCGAGTGGATACTTTGGTGCTTTCCATAGAGGTTTTGGAAAGATTGTGGTTTACTATAACCCATCTTCGAGATCAAATAATAAGGTGATTCAAATCAAAATTGAAAGAAAATATAAAACTCTTAATCCTTTTCTATAAGGAATTGATTTTAATCTACATAGGATTACAAAGGAATTAAAAATTTTATTTTCCTCTGCGCCTAAAGTCCCTTTAATTCCTTACAAATATAAGGTTAGAAAATAGTGAAAAAAAAAAGAGAGAAAAAGAAATAACACATGTACCATTTTGTCAACATAAGAGGGAGATACGTAGGCACTTGAAATATCTTAAAAAAAATTAGAATCAGTTGAAATGAACAATTTCTTCCTCTTTGAAGACCTTTTCCAATGATGATCAGAATTCACCTCTTCATCTTTACTTGAGTCTACAAAATTGAATGTAGGAAAATTTTCCTTTTGAATCTTATTACCTTTTTCCTTTTGTGTATTGACATAGGGGGCAATGGTAGGTAGTTGAGCATAATTAGCTACAACTTTTAAAGGAATATTTGGCAAAGATGATTTTGATGCGATTTCCTCCAATAGTGAAAATTTTTAATGGATAAATTTTCGCTTTATGGAATTGACAATTGGTTGTATCTTGTCCTTTGGAGAAATTTTCTTCTCAGCTTGACCTTTGGAAGTAGAGGCCTTTTCCTTTTCCTTTTGACAGCAAGTTAAAGACTTTGGTTGAGGAGATCTCTCTTTTGTAGGTTTCTTTGCTTGAGCAGTCTTATTGATGGATTGGTCAACTATAGCATTAGGTGATTTAGCTTGACCAATAGGGGCTTTAACTTTAATAGTAATTCTAGTATCGTTAGGAAAAGCCTTCGACTATTTTGCTGACCATCAGTTCAAATAAGATTGGGTAACATATGCCATTCCTCTTATAGGTAGTGAAGACAATTTTATTCTTGCAAAAGTGCAAAGTCTGGTGCATGAATCTAAAAGTTGAATTACATCTTGTAATGTTGAAGCTTCAAACTGGAGTTTAAGATCACTAGGAACATCTTGACAAAAGCCAAACTGTCTACTAAATCTGAAAGGCTTGTATGATTAATAAAGGTAAATGCCATCAAAGCGCACCCCAATAAGTATATAAGTTTTTATCATCATACAAAATCACTGCATTCTTTGGAGGTGATGTTGGCCCAACTCGCCAATGCTGATTCTTGAAAAGGTTTTGAGCATCAGAAGTGTCAAAATATCTAGCCATCCTTTCGCCTGCTTAAATTGTCATTCTTGGACAATGTTTGCAATTAGAAGAAAAATGTGTTCCAAATTTATCATTAAGCCACCTGTAAACATAGTGAATTGGAAACACAGCTTCATAAGAATCAAAATCAGATAAAGTAGAAATTTCTTACAAACCATGGTAAATACTTGCCAAAACTGGAACTAACAAACAAAAGCGCCTACTAGTTGCCATCATGCTTGCAACCTTAAACGTACTAGGATGAACAATACCAATATCTTTACCAAGAAGCACAAATGTACATAACCAACAAGAGAGGAAAGCAGTTAAGTAGACTTCCTCCCGTTCATCAACTGAAACTCGAAGTTCTGAAAATGGCTTATACCATCCTTTCGCACGAAGTAGGGTTTTGTCAATAACTCCAGAAGATTATGAGAATTCCTAGGTTTTGTTATTCTAACCTTACAATCTTGGATAGGAGGAGTTGAATACTTGGAAGGACCTTAAAACCAATACTTCACCCAATTGGTGATGCTTATTTCAGAATTTTCACCAATCTTTTGGCAATTTTTGTGAAAAGTAGAAAACAAGTACTTACAGCTACGTGGAAGATAAGGCTTCCCATTTCGATCAATGCCAGTAAGTTCTTCAGTGGAAGGGAAAACTTCATCATAGAAAGACCCACATATGGGTAGGCCACCAACGATCTTCAAGTCCTAAGGAGAGATAGACTCCTCACTACCAATAATGCAAAGGGTATTTGTAAATGGATTCAAATGCTCGATAAAAGCTTGCACAATATTTGGACGGTAGTCATAAGTAAAACGTGAAGACCAAATGACATCATAAATTCAGGTATTCTTTAAGAGTTGTTCATTGCTAGCTAACGCATCTCTTCAATCCATTCCCAATGGTAATTTGTGCAGGCAAACTCATCAGCAAAAGTAGTAGATGATCCCCAAGATATTTCGCTATTGCTAATGCGGTGTTTCAAAAGAAAATGATCATGGGATGAAGGTTGAGTAGTGTAAAGAGAAGATCGTAGCAATAATGTCTTCAAAGTAACAATAATAGCAATATCATGGTTATAAACTTCATACAATTCTTCCAAACTCCAATATGAGAGATGTGGTAGTTTGTCAATAGGGGGGCCAGCAGGAGCAAAATAACCAATGGCAGGCTTGTGGACAACAAGTATGGTACCTTCTTGCAGATTTACATTTTCATTGTCTAAGATAACAAGTTGTAAATTATTTGATGAGTTAGAAATCTCCTTGAAGAAAACCATTTTAACAAAATTAAGGTAGAATTTGAGCCTTGAAACGGTAGAATTTGAGTTTTAAAGAGGTAGAATCCAAATTTTATAGTGATAGAATTCGAGTTTTGAAGCAGTAGAATCCAAATTTTAAAGTGGTAGAATGGAAGCTTGGAAGCGGTAGAATCAAAACTTTAAAGTGGTAAAATACAAATTTTGAAACTTTAAAGTGGTAAATTGCACATTTTGAAGGATGGAATCCAAACTTTAAAATTGTAAAATACGAGCTATGAAACTTAGAAGTGGTAGATTGCAAATTTCGAAGCGGTAGAGTACAAAGTTTTAAAGAGGTAGAAGATAAATTTCGAAATGATAGAATGCATATACTTGAAATTCAATGAAATAGTGCACGAGAAATCTGCAATTAAAAAAAAAAAGAAAAAAGTTGCAAATTATGTGTTTTTATTTTAAGTCAAAAAAAAAAGTCGCAAATTATGTGTCATTGTTCAAAAAATTTTTTTTGTCTTTGTTTAAAAGATTTTAATTAAAAAAAATTTAAAAGTTGCAAATTGTGTCTTCGTTTTAAGTATTGAAAAATTGCAAACTTTGTATTTTTGTTTAAAAAGAAAAATTGTCTTCGTTTTTTTAAGTATTATAAAAAAATGTAAATTTTGTGATTTTATTTAAAAAAATGCTAATTGTGTCTTCAATTTAAGTTAAAAAAAAAAATTTGCAATTCCACGTTTCAAGTCTAAATTTGTTTGAAATTTGCAAAATTTTTGTCTCGTCTGCAATTATTATTGTTTCAAATATATATAAATAAAATAAAATAAAATAAAGGAGTTGCAAACCTGTGCTCACACGAAGGCAATGAATTATTTCATACTAACCTATTGAAGAGGATAAAAGCTATTGCCAGTGTCCAAATTGCAAGGTGAAAGAAAAATATGTGAATTGTGATTTATTTACAACTCCATTTATAGGAAAATTGGATTTAAATTTTCTTGAATGAGAGAATTCTTTTCCTAATAGCACAAGGATATATTGCATACTAAGGAAAATAGAATTAATGCTTGATTGATTCATGCAAGACTTCTATTTTCTAAGAAAAATGGAGAATTTTTATTTTTTCATTATCTCAAGTGCACAATAAAAAAATATATTTAGTAGAAAAAATAATATCAAGTATTCAAAAAATAAATAAATAAATAAAATTTTGAGACATGATCATTAAAAAAAATAAAAAAAATTATCAAGTCTTGAGAGAATATTTATAGAAATAGAAATTTTAATTTTTATAAATGGCCAAATATTAAAATGAGACCCATAAATATTATTTAACGATTAAATAAAAATTAAATTAATTTCACTAAATAATCCCATTTTTAAGTGGCCAATTAAATTTCATCACATAAGTTAAGTGTAAATAATATACTTTTCTCCACATCCTTTATAAATAAAGGGTTCTAAAACTTATTTGAGACGTAGAGAGAAGACAAATTTAAAAAATTTAAAACTACAAACCAAAACTGCAAAAATAAAAAAATTATACATTCAAGTAATTATATTACCATATATCCTATAAATCAAGTTATCAAATCACAAGTTTTCAATAATATTTTCGTCGTCCATTGAAAATTGAATCCAACTTTTTTACTAAATAAAAAAAAAATTTCTATCGATTCAAAAATAATTTCTATCAAATTTTTGAATCGCATTTATCAAGAAAAAAAATACAAATCATTAGATTTTTTTCTTCATAAGAATTTTTTTATTAAAAATTATATCATATTTCTTAGTTAAATTAATAAAATTTAATATTTATCAATTTTTCATAACTGAATTTTCAAACATGAAATTTATATGTACACCATTATCATTAATTTAAAATATGAATCGCACAATTATCTTTATAACTTATTTATTAGGTAAAAAATACCTGTAAGTAACATGCAAAAGCAAGTCTTTTTTGAATTGTATTATATAATAATTGCACTATAAAATTAGACAATTTTTCTTAATGGTCACGTGACAAAGCCACAGCAACAAATAGGAGTACCCAAATGACCATTCACCGGTCCACCTCTCACTCACGCATCTGTCGGCTCACCCTTCCAAACTAATGACGAAGTCATAATTAATCACTCTAAAATTTTATTTTCTTTTGCCATTTGTTCTGATCAGAAAGAAAGAAACAATATTGAGTGAAAAATAAGCATAAGAATGTAAATCTATAAATCTCCATTTCCGGAACCAAACCCTAACAATGTCTGCTTCTCAAACACTAGGAGGCTCAACTCGCGTCGGCAGAGTTCTTGGTCCTGCACTCGACAAAATCGTTAAAAACGCTGCTTGGCGTAAGCACTCTCACCTCGTTTCCACATGCAAATCTGCTCTCGATAACCTTGAATCAATCTCCGATTCCAATTCCAATTCCAACTCTCCTCTTCTCGGTATTTCTTTTTCCGACGCCGAATTCCTTCTTCAACCATTAGTTCTCGCCTTAGATTCCGCCTATGCTAAGGTTGTTGAGCCTGCACTCGAATGTGCCTTCAAGCTCTTCTCATTAGGCCTCATTCGGGGTGAGATCGATAACAATAATAATTCTAATGTTAATGTTAGTACTGTTGTTTTTAATTTGATTGAAAGTGTCTGTAAGGCCTGTGGGATTGGAGAGGAAGCTATAGAGCTTGCTGTGCTTAGAGTTTTGCTTGCTGCTGTTCGATCTCCTTGTGTTTTAATTCGTGGAGAGTGTTTGGTTCATCTTGTTTGGACTTGTTATAATGTGTATCTTGGGGGCTCGAATGGTACTAATCAGATCTGTGCTAAATCTGTTCTTGCTCAGATTGTGCTCATTGTTTTTACCCGGGTTGAGGAGGATTCTATGGATGTTACTGTTAAAACGGTTTCTGTTAGTGAATTGTTGGAATTTACGGATAAGAGTTTGAATGAGGGTAGCTCTATACATTTCTGTCAGAATTTTCTTAATGAGGTTATGGGAGCTAGTGAAGGGGTTCCAGATGCCAAACTCTTGTTGCACAGTTCGTCTATCAATTTACAGAATGGTATTGGTGATGGTCCTGTTCCTGATGGTGATGTTAAGGTTGCAAATGGAAATGATAAAGGCGAATTGGGTGATAGAGAAGCAAATGATGGAGCTGAATCAGCTGGTGCTGGAGGGAGTAAAATTAGAGAGGACGGCTTTCTTCTTTTTAGGAGCCTTTGTAAATTTTCCATGAAATTCTCATCTCAGGAGAGCCCAGATGATCAAATTCTTCTCAGAGGCAAGACATTGTCTCTCGAGTTGCTCAAGGTGGTCATGGACAATGGAGGCCTGATTTGGCGCAACAATGAAAGGCAAGTTATTGTATATCTGCCAAGAATTTTAAACTTCAGATGTTATGTGTGCTATCACTTACTTGTTTTTTTAGATATTTTGGACTTGTCAAATTTTCTAATCTCTTGCGAACATTATTTATTTATTTTACTATTTGCATGGTCACATTTCTTGCATATATAATTTTGTTTAATTTCTTGTATTTCGTTTAGCTAATGGCTTATTCTATTTCTGTGGATGGAATAGAATTTGAATCTTCTAGCTTGTTAAAAATAGGACTAAATGCAAAGTGAAAATGAAAAAAAAAAAAGTAATTAAAAATAGGACTAAATGCAATGTAAAAATGAAAAGCAAGTGGCATGAGGAAATACCATTCTTGAATGTGATGAAAATAAACTTAGAAGTGAGTGTTAAATAGCTTTTCTTAGGAGAAAAGATGAAAAAGGGCTCTTAAAATGAGCTGTCTCTTGAATTTATGTGGGAGTAATGTCTCAAATAACCTTTTTTTTTTTTTTTTTTTGCTGGAGGAGGAGGTTTGGAAGCAAATCAGTCAGTTTTTGAAATAAGTGTTCTTGTAATCTTTTGCTTTCTGCAATGATTGGAATTATATTGAATATTTTTTCTTTGGGTTGGCCATGTGAATTGTGTTTCACTCTTTTTTCTATTGTAGGCCTCATTTCCTGTCTTATGTACTCTTGTTTGAATTATTATTATTTTTTTGGGAAAGTTCAAATTACACTCCAAATTTAGGGGATTGTCCACTAGTAGTGCCCAAAAACTTAAAAATTTGCATTTAATATACAAAATATTTGTACTTACAAAATCATCCCACTATTAAAGATTCCATTAAAATAATATTCTGTTAGTGATGCCCTAAGATTCATTTTGGAAAACTTTTTTTTCCCCAAAATAGGTTTTAACTAGTGTACTTAAAGGCGCTAAGGTGAGGCGAGAATATGAGTTGTCGCTTTTAAACCAGCAAGCGTCTTTGATTAGGTGCTCGCTTATTGTGTTTTGGAAAGTGCCTTGTGAGAGGCGAGAGGTGCATCAGGTGTGTGCCTGTCTGAAACAAATTCCTAAAGTTATTTAGTTTGCTTAAAACACTGATATTATGATTTTAATAAATCTTTAGACTTTCTAGCATACATGCTTTAGGATTTCTTAGCACTTTTAGACTTATTTTTTAAGTTAAAGACTCAAAAAACTAGACTAGGTTATTTAGTTTGCTTAAAACACTACTATCTAGCATACATGTCTTAGGGGAACTACACCGGCTAGATGTCTATTCAACAAAACTTCATGCATCATCAGTTGTACATGCTTTTCTAAATAGGTTGTTTTTACTTTTTCTTCAAAACATATTCTATCAGTACGGTTTTCTTCTCTTCTAATATGTACATTTTCTTGTCTTCTAATATTTATATATGTCTCCTCCACATCCATCTCGAGAATATATCTATATTTACAGAATTCATGTAATTCTTTTTCCCCTAATTTTCCTTGTTATTTTTGGTCTTTCTTCCTAGTTGAAATTATAAAAATGGTTAGTAATATTTTGTTTTATCCTAAATATATATAAAATGCTTAGATATCTACTATATTAATGTTTAATTATATTATTGGATTGTTTTAGAAATTTACGCCTTGCTTCACTCAAGGGAGCACTTTTTTTGTGCATTATAGAATAAAAGTCTCTATCGCGTTGGATGCTCCTTTCGCTTTTGACTACCTTGGTTTTAACAACAAAATTAATCCTCAATTGTTTTATAAAAATATAATAATAGCATTGAAAATTAAGTTTTGAATAATCCCTTAACGAAAAATTCAATAAAAAATGTAAAATATTTTATTCTCCATTATCTATGCCTATTTGAATTTTTTAGTTTCATATTAATTCTCTCAAGTAATGCACTTATTTTTTTATGTTGTTCTTTTGTAAATTTATTAAGAAAAGAAAGACAAAAATATGTAAGAAAGTTTTGGTGAGTGCCTCGATTAAAAATTCAATAGAACAAAAAAGCCAATATTTTTTGTTCCCCTTAACTAAATCCTTTTGATTTTTTTTTTTTAAGTTTCATATTAGTTTTCTCATTATTAATCGTCAAATATTTAGGTGATGTTTGGTAAATTGAGAATTAAGTGCTAAAAATATAAGAGTTGAATTTTAAGTGCTAAGTAACAAAAATAATGAAAATTTTAAATTGCAACATTTTTCTAAACTTCATCTTATTATTATTTAGTGCAAAATTAAAGTTAAACAAATTTGACTTCTTATTTTAAGTGAAGAATAGCTTAATTGAGACATTTAACTGCAAATGTTATTTAACAACTTAAAATTAAAAATTACTGAAAATTTTAATTTTTAAGTGTTGAATGATGTCATCAAACCCCACCTTACTCTTTATTTATGTGATCATATATTTTTTTTAACTTTTTATTTTTTAATCTAGTGAAATTTTGAGAGAGAACCCAAAAAAAAAAAAGGAAAAAAAAAGCATAAAAAATGTATTTTTATATTGCAATTCTTGATTTGATTTTACATTTTAAATTTATAAAATTTGCAAATAACTCTCTGCCCAATGAAATTTAAGATAAAATTGTGAGTGACCAATATAAGATTAAAATATAACAAATTAACAATTGTATACAACATGTTTAATTGGTTTATTATTTTTCTTTCTAAATTTCACGAAGTTAGCAGTTGGATGACTAAATGTTAATGGTTGGCAGCTAAATATTAGCGGTTGAAGGACTAAGATTAACATTCAGAAATTTCAATTTTCTACGTTTTAGTTATATATTTTGAATCAATAAACCATTGAATTTTGAAATATTGCTCCAAAACCCAATGGTAAGGAGCTCAAAACCTAAATGTTGGCTCCCAACTTCTCATCCAAATGGGTCATTAGAGAGGTGTCGAAGGAAAGATAAAAAAATCTCAATGGACCTTTGCACTCGGCAGTTTTGGCACTTGAGTAAAGAGGAATTTGTTAAAGTGAAGAAAGAGGGTGGACAAGTGACAGAGTAATGATAGAATGGTGGAAGATAAATAATGATGAGATGGAGACAATTGTACTAGGTGAGAGAATGTTGGTGAGTGGTGTGAATGTGTGAGTTAGAGAGAAGAAATGTGCTTTCTGTAGAGAGAAGCTTTGAGTAAGATCAATGTTAAGTTCTTGGCAAGAAGAGAATTGAATGCCAATGGAAATGGAACATTTATAGTGAGGTTATGGTCAGAGAACTGTTGATTACATGACACACTGCACAATCATGAAGGGTGTGGGTACTTTGTCTTTTAGGGGAGTGGGGTCCAAGCCCACAGTTTTGATGGCTTGGACTGCACCAGTGCATTGAGAAAGGTCAAAGGATATTAATCTTTGTTGGATGCATGGGCCTTTTCTTAAACTTACTGAGCTAAACCTACTTATCATTCTAGAAAACTGGGGATTAGTTCCAAACCCTTAATTAACCCCTTCTTCATTATTAACTTGAGTACTTTGAGTTTGAGTATAGATGAACCAATAGATTCTATTGCTAAACAAATGATGTTAATTTGGCCATACAGTTGATGATGTGAATGCACTTATAATTGTCGTTGTAGATGGGTGATTAACAATTGTTGTTGTTTTGTTTACCTTTAGTGTATTGCTAATAACAATGCAAGTTTGAACTGAAAAAGTTTTGAATTAAGGGGGGGAAACTTCACAAAATATGAGTCGTGTTCCTACTTATATAAAACTTTCTTCTAGGGAGGCGGCATATTCTTCATTCTCTGTGAACAGGCCTTTTTCTTTACTTTCCAAAAGTTCTTCACGTTGAGAAAGTCTAAGATTCATATATTGGCATAAGTGGTCTTTTAGAAAATAAAGGTAATATATAATTTGAAAGTAAGGGCTGAATGGTGATTAGGGCTATTTTAGTTAGATGATTTTAATTCGTGTAATAGGTTGTGGCAATAATGCTGCCCACAAAAAATGTTAATCTATTCTTTGCTTAGCAAATTTTATATGACAATTTGCCATTATTTTGCTTGTTTTGTTCATGTCATCATGATTGATTAATTTTTCTAAATTCTCTGTCCATTATTAATTTAGCTAAGAGTAAAATATGATGTTCTACATGGTACAGGTTTCTCAATGCTGTCAAGCAATATCTTTGCTTGTCATTGTTAAAGAACAGTGCATTGTCAGTTATGGCTATTTTTCAGCTTCAGTGTTCTATCTTTATGATCTTGTTATCAAAATTCAGATCAGCGTTGAAGGCAGAAATTGGAATATTCTTTCCCATGCTCATCCTTAGGGTGCTTGAGAATGTTAACCAGCCTAGTTTTTTACAGAAAATGATTGTCCTACACTTGTTGGAGAAGATTGCACAGGATTCACAGATTATAATTGATGTTTTTGTTAACTATGACTGTGATGTAGATGCTCCAAACATATACGAAAGGTATTGCTCATGCTTGTTGTTTCTCATTTCCTAATTCTACTTCATAACAGTTAAAAATCTGAATTTTTTAATTGCATATCATTGTCATTAGACAAGGATTATATTTTGCATGTGAATAATCTGATAGAGAGCAGGTATACATAGACACCTATCCTTGTGTGTTATATGGTGGGCTCTAATTTGATAATCATGACATTTGGGGATTCTTTGACGTGGGGGTGGGTATTATTATTTGAAAAATTAAGGCCTCATTCATTTTATACATGTCCACCTACTGGGAAGTTTCTTCCTGGAGATGTGATTCATACTGGAAATTATTTATTTGGAAGCTAAATTTTTAATTTTTTAGTTTACACACTTGAGCTTACCTAGAACAGCTTTCAGGGCTGATTATTTATGCTAGATTTTAGGTTTATTTGAAAGCCATTAGGTGCACAAATAGGGTTGGTAAATTGACTGGTATAAGAAGCAAAATTTAACGAGAATGAGATGATTCTGGGACTGTATTCATTTCAGCTCAGGCACTGTGAACAGTAAACAGAAGAGTTTAGGCTTCATACCTAAACTTTCCTTGGCATCACATCATCATTAACCCAAGATTCTATTGCCATTCTGCTTTGGATTGAATTGCTACACACAATCAAAGGAGGCAACAGTGCTAGGGATTTTTTGTTGACTGAAATTTAATTGATAAAGCATAACAAGCATTAGTATTTGTTAACTCGAAGTAAACCCAAACCAAGAAGTACTTGGAAGTTGGAATTCCCAATCCAATCGGGTGTTGAACTCCAAATTTCAGAGTAAAACTTTCTACTGTGCTAATTAGGTACTTTTTTGTTCATCGGCTTGCTAAATTACTGCCTTTTTGGTACATAGGAAATGTTTTAGGCAGTTTTGAAGTTACCTTTTCACATTTTGCTATTTCAAGAGGAAAAAAAATATAAAGTGATGTTTTGTTAAATGGCAAAAGCAATATTCAAAAAACAAAAAAGTTACTTTTTATGAAAAATTAAAAATGAATTCTTTTTTGTAATTGCCTTTAAAAGCTAATAATAATTTCTTATTATGTTTGCTTTTAGCAAAATCAAAATTTCTTGGAAGTTACTTGGAAAGCAAAAAGGAAGAAAAGCAAATGTTGAAGCGAAAGACACCTTGGGATTAATTTAGGAGATGGAATAGGAAAGGAAAGGAAAGGAAAATGAAATAAGATAAGAGTCATCTGTTGTTTGGGAATTTAATGAGTTTGAAAAAAAAAGGATAATGAGAGATTAGTTATCACTTTAAACCTCCATTCTTTTCCTTTATTGAGGCAATAAAAGATATCCCTTATTTATTGTTAAAAATAATTTTTTAATAATATTAATTTATCCTTAATAATTAATATCTATTATTTAAACATGAAATATTTATTAATCATTTCATTTCATTTCTTTTCCTAACTCATAGATTAAAGATTATCACTCTCAAACTTAGCCTTGGTTAATTGTATTGGGTTCATTTAGCATCTGAGAAAGTATATTGTAGAATATAATAATATCTTTATTGTTTCAACATAGGTGGTTATTTTTTATTTTTTATTTTTTTTAAGACATTGTAAGTTTATAGGTTAAACTCAACTCAACTCAATTTAGTTTTAATCCCAAAATTAATTGGTGTCAGCTATATAAATTATTTATTTCCATTTTGAATGATTTTGAACTACGTCTTTTGATAATTATAATGTCTCTATATCATATTGTACTCCTATCCTTCAAGTTAGCTTAGATCTTCACCTTTCTTTTTTCTTCTCCTCTATCACAATATGCTCGACCTTCCTAACCAGGACCTCCCTAGGTCTCCGTCTCATATGCCCAAACCATCTTTTTTTACCTTCTCTCATATTATCCTTAATTGTGAGTTTATAGGTTAATTTAGTTAATTTGTTCTTATTCTCATGGGTAAAATACTAAAACCTCCTAAGGTTTAGTGATGTTAATACTCCCTCCTCTTTGAAAAGTGAATTAAATGGTCCTTTATTTTAATTTCACCGCGTTTTAGTCTTACCATTGCATTTTAGTTCCCTCTCGTTTTAAGTAAACCTTTTTCTTTAGTCCCTAATGGTTTTTTGCATTTTGGAATTTTAATTTAGCATGTGTTTGGCATTGCGGTTAGACTGCTTTTGCCAAACTACTTTTGCTTTATGTAGAGCTTAGAAAACCGTGGTTTTGCAGAAGTTATATTTTTTAGCTTTTCTCTAAATGTGGTTTATAAAAAGCAATTAAAAAAAAATTTAAAATTTTTTAAAAGAAATCAAAACGCAATTTTTAAAAATAGCTTTAAACTCAATCTCAAACTGAGCCTGAGTTTTCCATATTGCTGGTGATCAGGAGCTCAGACTGATTCGGAACACAAATCCCTTGGTGTGCAACAATTTCTGGTGACTGCTTTAAAATCATTAAGGGGTTGGCATTTCTTTATATTGTGATTGTGTAATCCTTCGATACCCTAAATCTTGGAACACACTAATTTGGTAGATTGTATATATTGTATGTAGATATGTTCAGTGCATGTTTGGTGGGCTGTAATGAAGCATTGTGTAATGTAATGAAATGAAATGAACGTTTAGTTATTGCTCTATGGAGTTTTTAATGGATTACATTCCATTATAGTTAGTTAATTACATTCTACCAGACATGCATGTAATTTATTATAGTTGATTGTTTTGTCTCGTCATATCTTTATGATATTGTGTTAAAAAATATATTAAAACCCTTATAATTCCATCAGATATTTGCAGGATTGTCAATGGCCTTTTGAAAACAGCTCTAGGACCACCTCCCGGTTCAACCACAACTTTGTCTTCAGCCCAGGATATTACTTTTCGGCATGAATCTGTGAAGTGTTTGGTTGGTATCATCAAATCAATGGGTGCTTGGATGGATCAACAATTGAGAATAGAAGAGTCTGATGTACCAAAGAGCTTTGAGGGTGATGCTTCAATAGAGAATCATTCAACCCCAATTGGGGAAGATGAAAATAGCCATGACTTTGATTTACATTCAGAAGTGAACTCTGAAATGTCAGATGCTGCAAGCCTTGAACAACGTCGGGCTTATAAAATTGAACTGCAGGTTGAGTATTGTTTGACTTATATGATGGTTGGCCATTTATAATATGCACAGTGTTCTATTTGTTTACGGTGTGCTGTTTTATTAGTATCATGATAATATGTTGTGCTTCTAGCATAGCTTTTGTGCCACCACAGTTTCATTCCTCCTATTTGAATTTATTGTTGCTCCATTTTACTTGAAATGAGGTCTGTTTTTTCTTTCAGTGAAAAGTTTAATTGGTTTATTGCAGAAAGGTATCTCTTTATTTAATAGGAAACCTTCCAAGGGCATTGAGTTTCTGATAAATACAAAAAAAGTTGGTGGTTCTCCAGAAGAAGTTGCTGCCTTCCTGAAAAACACTACTGGCCTAAATGAAACAATGATTGGTGACTATTTGGGTGAAAGGGATGAGTTTTGTCTGAGAGTTATGCATGCTTATGTAGACTCGTTTAATTTTAAAGCATTGGATTTTGGTGAAGCAATAAGGTTTTTCTTAAGGGGCTTCAGGTTACCTGGAGAGGCACAGAAGATTGACCGCATCATGGAAAAGTTTGCAGAGCGCTACTGTAAATGTAATCCAAATTCATTTACTAGTGCAGATACAGCCTATGTTCTTGCTTACTCTGTGATACTGCTCAACACAGATGCTCATAACAGCATGGTGAAAGATAAGGTTTGCTTGCAGAACCTCTTGCCATTTATCATTGGCCATGCAATCTTGACTAGTGAGCTTTACCTTTTCCTTACTGTTCTCCTTTTCCTCCCTTGATGAGAAATATGCTTCATCTTCGATAATTGTTTCCTGCTTTCTGAAAAATTGGATCAAAAGATTCTCCTTATTCAACATGTTTATTTTATGATTAATCAAATCTGCATTTCAATTCTTCTTGTCATAATGACGCTATTAATTTTGTCTCATGGTGATGTTTGGTTGCAAAATCTTAGTATATCTTATTTCTTTTGATTTTTTTTATTGTTCAAAATTATGAATACTGAATGCGACTATAAAGTTGGTACAATTTTCTAGTCCACTTAACTTAGAAATGGGGCTATACTAAAGTTAATATTGTTTTATTTCTATATAGATAAATGCACTTCTGTTTTTGGTCTTTTCTAACTGTTTTGCGTTGGGTGCATCCAGATGACCAAAGCTGATTTCATACGAAACAATCGTGGAATAGATGATGGCAAGGATTTACCTGAAGAATATCTGGGTACCCTCTATGATAAAGTTGTGAAAAATGAAATTAAAATGAATGCTGATTCTTCTGCTCCTCAAAGCAAGCAGGCAAATAGCTTAAATAAGCTATTAGGGTTGGATGGTATATTCAATTTAGTCACTTGGAAGCAGGCAGAAGAAAAGCCATTGGGTGCAAATGGATTGCTCATAAGGCACATCCAAGAACAATTTAAGGCAAAGTCAGGAAAATCAGAGTAAGCTATTTTGTTAGGCATTTCATGGTTTTATGGCACCTTATTTGACATCCATTAAGATCATGATCTAACTTTGATGGTAAGATAAATGGATGAAGAAAAGTTGTGGTTAGAAATAGGGGGTTGTGGTGAGGGTGTTTGGATGAGAGTGCACTAAGTTGATTGACTTTTGTTCTGCGATTGAGATATGGAGTGAGACAATTGTAATCAGAGGAAAATTCCAGGAGTCTTTTTGATACATTTTTTTTGTTATTTCAACCGTCTGATGATGTTAAAGCTAAAAGAGAACAGATTGAGAAACCTAAACTTAAGGCTGAAGAAGACGATCTCTTTGCATTATATCGTTTCTACAATAATGCCCTTACTTCTGCTTTATCATTTTCTCCAATCTTGCGGCTGAAATAATAATTCAATTTCTGGTGTTGCAGGTCTGTGTATCATGCTGTTACAGATGTAGCAATCTTGAGGTTCATGGTTGAGGTCTGCTGGGGACCTATGCTGGCTGCATTTAGTGTGACAATTGACCAGAGTGATGATAAACTTGCTACTTCTCAGTGTTTACAGGGCTTTCGATATGCAGTGCATGTCACTGCAGTAATGGGAATGCAGACCCAGAGAGATGCTTTTGTAACATCTATGGCCAAGTTTACCCATCTCCATAATGCTGCAGATATGAAGCAAAAAAATGTTGATACAGTGAAGGTGAAATATTTATTAAGCATATCACTATAGGCTTTTAATTAGCATGTCATAATTAAAGAAGAGGCGAGGAAATGGAAAGACATTCTTTAACCTGCTTGATAAGCAGCCAGACAGGCAGCTACACTTAGATAGTTTTGAGTGCTTTTTTTTTTTCCTATCCTAGAAAACAGTACTTGCATTATTGTACTACATTTAGTTCATGTTCTTACTTTTTGATGTCAGTCTTTCTGCTGTATTGTTTTTGCATGTCATTTTTTATGCAAAAATTTGATTTGTTGCAGGCAATAATATCAATTGCCATTGAAGATGGTAATTATCTTCAGGAAGCTTGGGAGCATATCTTAATGTGCCTTTCTCGAATTGAGCATCTGCAACTGTTGGGAGAGGGTGCACCTCCTGATGCGTCTTTCTTGACTGCATCTAATGTTGAAGCAGATGATAAAATATTGAAGTCAATGGGTTATCCATCTCTAAAGAGAAAAGGAACTCTCCAGAATCCTGCTGTAATGGCTGTTATTAGAGGAGGTTCATATGACAGCACTATGGTTGGATTAAATTCTCCAGGACCAGTAACCCCAGAGCAGATCAATCACTTCATCTCAAATTTGAATTTGCTCGATCAGATAGGGAATTTTGAATTGAACCATGTATTTGCTAATAGCCAGAGGTTGAACAGCGAGGCAATAGTAGCTTTTGTGAAAGCACTTTGCAAAGTTTCAATATCAGAGCTGCAGTCCCCAACAGATCCTCGTGTCTTTAGCCTCACAAAGATAGTTGAAATTGCGTAAGTTTTTCTTCATTTCAGAAGTCTATTAAATATATCTCATATCTTAAAAATTGCAACTGACACATGGATATGATACTAAAATAAAATGCTTTTGAAGTGGTTTTTATTATCGAAAGGCTATTTGCCTTTCTCAAATCATTTGACTTGTTCAAGGAGTTCCACAAGTTTTTATATTTTCCTTCTTTCTACAAATATCTCCAAGGAGTACGAGGTGGATCTCTTTCTGAATTTTTGTTGAAAATGTCTTCATCTTAGTCATGCAAATGATGTTTGAACTGAAATGAGATCTAGCGGCTTTTAGTAATCCCAAAATTTGTTTTCTTCTCAGGCATTACAATATGAATCGCATCAGATTAGTTTGGTCCCGTATATGGAATGTTCTGTCCGATTTTTTTGTATCAGTTGGGTTGTCTGATATCTCTGTTGCAATTTTTGTGATGGATTCACTGCGGCAACTTGCTATGAAATTCTTAGAGCGCGAGGAGCTGGCAAATTACAATTTCCAGAATGAATTTTTGAGGCCATTCGTGATTGTGATGCAGAAGAGCAGCTCTGCTGAAATTAGGGAACTTATTGTTCGCTGCATTTCTCAGATGGTCCTCAGTCGTGTTAGTAATGTGAAGTCTGGCTGGAGAAGTGTGTTTATGGTATGTTCTAGTTCTTCATTGATTTGAAATCTATCACAAGATCTATTTGGCTGATATTTACAATTTTATAGATTCCACTGCTCATTACAATTTCTAAGACTTTATATGACACAATAATGTTTGCACTTGGAGTTAGTGTTATTGAATTTTTGTATGGAAGTTTATAGTTGCTTCAAAACATGAGGGGAAAATTTGTTTGAGTTTGCCACTACATTGTTACAGATTCTGTTTTGATGGAATTCAGGGGAAAGATTACTTTGACTTTAAATGTTCATTTTTTTCCCTTTTTTTTTTCAATTTATGGATTGGTTCTTTGGCAGTTTTGAAGCTAAATATTCGTTTAAATTTGCCAATCTGGAGAAAAATGAATTTGGGCTGCAACTGGACAAAATAACTCTTTTTAAAATGTTTAATCTTCATGGCATACGATTTTGATGACTGGACTCTAACTGACCTAAATGAAATGTTACAATTTTATATCAATGTTGGGCTACAAGAGTTCTATTCTTTTTCTTTTATAAATTTTATTTAGCTTAAATATCTAAAACTCTTCTGAAAAATTCTAACTAGAAAACTGTGACTTCTTTTACATCAGTTGAACCTAAAATCTATAAAACTGTCTTCTAAAATTCAAAGCTCTAGTTTCTTTGATGGCTAATCCTAAAAGTCACAAATTAGAATTCTATAGTAGTCTTCTCTCTGCAAAATGTTCTTCACATCGTATGCTTATTTTTTGCAATTTTAAAAGGGTATTTGATTTATTAATAAAGCTCAATGTATAGATAATATACATTAGTGTCTATGTCAGATGTTTTATCATAGAAATAGTATGTGTTTTGTCTTAGGGATAAGGGGTAGACGGTTGACATGTGATAAAATTTCTTGTCTTGGAAAGGAAACCATTTGAGATAATAATTGTCATTTTTTTGTAATTTTTTGTATTCAATAACTACAACGGTTTGTTTTCTGAGAGTATTTCTTAATTAATATTGACAATTGGTCTTGGTATTTTAACACATTACTTCTATAGAGTTTTAGCTTAACTGATATGAAAAGAAGTTTTTTGTTTTCATAAGTATGTTCTCGTAATAGATGCTTGATTATTTACTTTTTACATGTTGAGGTATGAGTGCATTGACATTCTGCATGGTAGCTTTATCTTTCAAGTCTAATATTTCCATCAACCCTGTTGATTTTTCGTTGGGTGGGTTGAGAGTAGTATTCTGTGTATAATCACTAAATTCAAAAAGTTTAGTGATTACTAGAAGAAGTTTCAAAATTCAAGCAGGCGTTATGCATCTATTATTCATCATAATATCATTTTTACGAGTGAAAGTGAGGACTTTCCTTATAGTTTGAAATATAAGTCTCTTAACTATTAACTGAAGCAACATCTTTGTGGCTGAGTGCTGGACTCCAGCAAATGGATAGGGTGAAAATAATTAAATATTTAATTCTTTTGCCTAAAATAAATCTTCAAACTAGCTTATTGCTGACACTGAAACTGCTAGAGAAGCGGTGTTTTTACTTGGAATTACTTCCATGATTATATGTTATTTATTCCTCAGGTTTTTACAGTTGCTGCAGCTGATGAGCGTAAGAACATTGTCTTGTTGGCATTTGAGACCATGGAGAAAATAGTGCGGGAATATTTTCCTTATATAACTGAGACAGAGACAACAACTTTCACAGATTGTGTTAGATGCCTTACAGCTTTCACAAATAGCAGATTCAATACTGATGTAAGCCTTAATGCCATTGCATTTCTTCGGTTTTGTGCTGTCAAACTTGCGGATGGAGGACTTGTCTGGAGTGAAAAGGGCAAGGCTGATGAATCATCCATTCCAGTGGAGGTTGCTTCAGATGTACAAGCCTTCAATAACAAAGATGATCATGCATCCTTTTGGATTCCACTACTCACAGGTAATCTGCCTTCATGTTTCAGGAAAGGTTCTTAGGGAATGCTACAATTTCTATGCAGATTTACTGTATGTTGCATGCCTCAACCCATTGGTCACCCATAGCTACGTAGCCAATACAAATAGAATTGGATGTATTTTATGATCCGACAATTAAAATGTATGCACTCACCTTATTAACCTCTTCTGTTCTAATTTATTTATGAGATATCTGCTCAGAAGCTCCATGCCAAAAACGCCAAACTTCTATTAGTTTCCATTATTATTTACAATTCATTATGTTGGATTAAATGACCTTCACAACTCAGCACTGGTGACCAATACATGGGGTTTGAAGGAACCTACCATTATTTACTTTATTTGTATAAATTAACTAGGAAATATAGGTTTTATTATTTTATTTTTATTATTTGTAGTAAGCTTGCTATCCATTGAATATTGGTTTCGACTTCGGAATTTCCCTATTTTGGGATTATTAATCCTAATAGGCATAGTGTTAGTCATTAATTCTTAATGTAAGTGTAGAGAAAATCCTATTTAGGAGATAATTTTGTATATTATTAGCTTTCCTATTTAAGAGGTAATTTAGGAGATAATTAACTTTTCTATTTAGGAGATAATTTTGTATATTATTAGCTTTCCTATTTAAGATATAATTTAGGAGATAATTAGCTTTCCTATTTAGGAGATAATTTTATATATTATTAGGTTTTCTATTTTTGCTAGGTTAATGTGTAACAAAAACCGGCATTGTTGTTTGGTAATAAAAAATAAGAGGAATACAATTCTCTTTCAATTGTTCATATGGTATCAGAGTCTTCATTCCCATCATTTTTTGTTTGACGAATTATTTCACGGTCTTCATTGCCGAATTTCAATATTTGTTGTCAACTTTGTTTTTTGAATTTTTCTATTCTCTAGTTTGGCGTTCATTGCTAAAGCCTATCATTTTTTCCTTTTATCTTAAACCTTTTTTCCCTTAAGCAAAATGTCAGAGACCGGAGAAACCACTTTCTTGACTACGTCTGAACAGTTAAACCGAAACCAACAACCTGGAGATTTGCCGAGCATTCAAGCAACCT
>CANXYC011368306.1:0-30420 GCA_948193065.1 Aleurites moluccanus
GAAAATGCCTTCCCGCATAATGCTGGCTCTCCATAACCAAATACTTCTAAGTTAAACTCTTGCCTGAACGTCCCACCTTAAGCCAGCTCGCAAATGAGCTACAAAAATCCAAACTTACCAATTCTTCTTGCCACTTAAAATCAACAGACAGAAGCACAACATATCCAAATTTCATATCAAACTAATCAACATACAGACAGTGGTAACTCTCCCAAAAGTCACTCAGACTCCTGCATCCAAATCCAACCGAACATCCCTGATACAAAACACTCTCCACTGAGATATACTTATCCAAAAATTCTGAAATTTTACAAACATCACCTCAACATACACAAAAACATTTTTCATGTTTACAACTTCAACAAATTCTGCCTCAGTCATTCCCAGAAATTCCAAACATGTACTGCATCCCTGCAAGAATTCTCATCCAGACTAGCCTTGCTCAAATAGACACAACTCCTCACATACTCAGAATTTTACCAAACCATTTCACAGAATTATAGCTAAGACATAAATTAACAATTCTCATATTTTACACTTTACCCAATTATGTCTTTAAGAGCAAGTAATGGCCAACACTGAATTCTGCTGCAGTTTAAAACAAAAGTTTCTGAAATTTTCAAACTTCTCATTTAAACCTTTTAAAATTCTCCAAACATATAAAATCAACAAATACACTTCAAAAATGACAGATATTACAATAATATGTAAAAATGAAAAATTTTATTATATAAAAAATTATATATTTATTAAATATAATTTTTAGAATAATATTTTTCTAAAAAATAAAAAACATAGACAACGATATTTCTACATATTAAATGTTATAATAATAAATAAATATATAAGAAAATAAAAAATAAATTTTTATTACTTATAAGAATCATTAATTTAAATCAAATAAGGATATTACAGTTAAATTTAATAATAAAAAAAGTAATAGGAGTACTAAAAAATAAAAAAAGAATATTAATATTACGTCTTTTTATTTAAATATTATTTTAAAGAATAATTTATTTATTTAAATAAATAAGAATTTTTTTAAAAAAATTTTAAATTAGAGTTTTAATAACAACAACCGTTAGATTACATAACAGCTAACAACTATTATTAAATAAACGAGTTTGACATAATTGTTGAGAACCAAAAAGTTAACAATTTTATCAAAAAATTTTGCCAAACACTCACTAAGACCTCGTTTAATTTAACTGTTCGTAACAGTTGTTAGCTAGCAGTTGATAGTTGATAGATGTTAGTTGGTGGTTGATAGCTGATTGTTGTAAGTGTTTGTTAAAATTATTATTAGCTGTTAGCTATTAATGTGTTTAATAACCATTAAATATAAATATTTTTATTTAAATATTATTTTAAAATGATAATTTAGTCTTATTATGTAAATAAGTAAGAGTTTTTTCAAAAATGCTCTAAGATTCTGTTTGATTTAGCTGTTCGCAGTAGTTGTTAATTGTTGTTGATAGCTGTTAGTTAGTCGCTGATAACTGATTGTTATAAGTATTTGATAAAATTATTATTAGTTATTAAATGTTATTATGTTTAATGACAATTAATGATAAATATTAATATTTTATTTTTTATTTAAATATTATTTTAAAAGGATAATTTAGTTTTTTTATTTAAATAAGTATGAATTTTTTTTTAAAAAGTTTCAAATTAAAATTTTTGTAAACAATAACTGTTTGACTATCTAACAGCTAATAGCTATGATTAACCAAATGTGTTTAATGCAGCTGTTATGAATAAAAAAGCTAACAACTATATCAAAAAATTAATAGCTGTATCAAATTTTTTTACCAAATACCTATTAAATTATAGTTTTTATAAATAGTAGTTATTTGGTTATCTAACAGCTAACAGTTATAATTAACCAAATGAGTTTAATGTAGCTGTTATAAATAAAAAAGTTAATAGTTACATAAAATTTTTTTACTAAACACTAATTAAGTGGGTGTTTGACAAAACTTTTTAATACAATTGTTAACTTTTTAATTTTCAACAGCTGCATCATAATCGTTTGTTAGTTGTTGCACAGTCAAACAACAACTATTTATAATAACTCCAATTTAAAGTTTAAAAAAAAAAGTTTACTTTTTTTAAATAAAAAGATTAAATTATCATTTAAAAGTAGTATTTAAATAAAAAAAATAGATATTAATATTTATTTTTAATAATTATTAAACAGATTAATAACTAATAATTAATAATAATTTTACTAAACACTTAAAATAATCTATTATTAAATCAAACAATAACTAAATAAATTTAATATAATTATTAAAAATTAAAAAATTAAAAAATTAATAATTACATCAAAATTTTTGCCAAACACTTATTAAAAAAACTCATCTAGTGTTAAAAGCTCAAAAAATTTGTGAAAACCTTATTAAAAAAAATTTATTTAATAATAAAAAGGAAAAAGAAAAGCTAATGCCATTAATTTGGCATTAAATCACAAGAATTAAAACCCTAAAGGGCTCTTGTAAGAACAAATCCTTATAGAATCAATCCCTGCCGTCACTTCATAAATCGAACGGTTCAGATGTGTTCATCACTCGTGCTTATCACTCATCTCTTTCCTCACTTCACTCTCTGTCCCTTCCCTCTTTCTGTCTCTGTCTTTGTCTCGCTCTCTGAAAACATGGCTAAAGCCACTACCTTCATTGATCATCTCCAACAACACTCTTTACTGTCAATCTGATCTCTGTATTTATCACTAAATTTACACTCTTTTTGCGCAATATATACTACACCTTAACAAACAGTCGATAACTTTTCCTTTTTATTCTTTTTAAGATTTTTAGGTTCCATGGTTTCTTGGTTTTGATCAACAAAAACAAGTTTTTTGAACCTAAGAAACGAAATCCAGTTCAATTTTAGCCATTTTTAGCTAAAATTTAGCTCAACTTCTTTAATCTTTACACTCACATCTAATGATCACTGATACGTATTCGCAGATTTTGCCTGATATATCAATGCGATCAATGCTAAAAAACGAGGATTTGAGCAAACTGATTAGAGAGCAAAGACTACAACAAGAGGCAGTGAGTGACAGAGAGAAGGAGCTCAATATTTATCGAAGTGGGTCCGCCCCACCCACTGTTGAAGGGTCTTTAAGCTCGATTGGAGGGTTGTTTGATGCTACTGGATTAGCTGGTATAAAAAAGAGCAACAAAGGTAGATTCTTGAGCGAGGAGGAGATAAGGTCTGATCCAGCTTATGTTAATTATTATTACTCTAATGTGAACTTGAATCCAAGATTGCCTCCACCTTTTTTATCTAAGGAGGATTGGAGGTTTACGCAGAGATTACATGGTGGAGGGGTTAATTCTGCGGTTGGGGATAGAAGGAAGGGAAGTAGTGGTGAAGGGAACAGGTCACTTTTTGCGGTGCAGCCAGGGTTTGGTGGAGGGGAGGAGAATGGGAATGGTAGAGGAGTGGAGTGGGGAGGAGATGGGTTGATTGGGTTGCCAGGTTTGGGCTTAGGAAGTAGGCAAAAGAGCATTGCGGAGATCATTCAGGTGAAACTTGAAATTTCTGTCTTGTGGGGTTCTGTTGTGGTTTTTGAGACGCTAGTTTATGCTTGTTAGATTTTCTAATCGTTTGCTGTTAATATTATGTCTTTTCCTGTATCTGATAGAGGGATGATGCTTATTTTGTGTGATCTTTTCAAGCTCTGAGTGCAATTTAATATAATGCCCTTTTTTGTGGATTGTGTGAGGCATATGCTATCCTGGCTTTATTTGATTTTATTTTTTATTATGGCCACTGGTATATGAAATAATGGTGACCCTTTGTTAGCTTTATTTTAAACTATATTTGATGAGGAGGAGCTGTTAAAAACTTTTTGGTGATGATTACAGTATATGCTTTTTATGATGTCTGGTGTGTCAAGATTATCGTCTGATGATGTAGATTCTATGCTTGTTTTCTAGAGTGGTCATGTATCTTCTACGCTGTTTTAAGGTTACTGATATATTTCTCTGTTTTTGAAACTTTATTAAATTACTCCATGTTGGGCTTGGTTCCTCTTGCTTTGTTTATTTGCCAGTTGTTATTGTTTTTGTGATGTTGCACTGATGTATGATTAGAGTGTTCATTAATCCTTGTCCTTGCTATTTGTGTTCTAATTAGTTGCCTTCTCTTGGAGTTCCAAAAGTACCTGGATCTTGTTGAGATGGGGTTAATGACTCTTACCTTTTAGTCTCCCTTTATGCAAATATTAATCTAGTGACTTTCCACTAATGAATGAAAAAATGTATACATACAAGTTTTTGTTGGCGTGTTTTAAGTTTTCCATTGGAATTGCAAGTGAGAAAAAGGTGATTGTGATGAAATAGTGTCTACTACCAATTCTTCTGTGTCCACTGGAGCACATTAATTAATGTTTTTGGTGAGACTTCAAGAGAATGGAAATTTAAATTGGTGCTTCTATTGTTAGTTATTCTTGAATATTTACAGGGTATCCATTCCATTTTCGTTGCTCCTAATTGATTACATGTTCTTGGAAATTTGTTGAATTTCCTCGTCTTTCCCTTTCTCTTGGCTTTTTTGCTTGCTTAATTGTTTGGTTTTATAATGCAGGATGATATGGGTCATGCAAATCCCATCTCAAGGCAACCTTCTCGTCCAGCTAGTCGTAATGCATTTGATGATAATATGGAAACTTCTGAAGCCCAGTTCGCACAGCTTCATGATTTAGCATCTGCTGATGCTTTGCGCTCTGTTACGAATAAACAGGGTGTTTCTGTTGTCCCAAATGTGGGTGCAACAGTTTCTCATACTTATGCTTTTGCTTTAGGTGCTTCCTTGTCACGAAGCACAACGCCTGACCCTCAACTTGTAGCAAGAGCTCCTAGTCCTCGCATTCCACCTATTGGGGGAGGCAGGGCCAATTCTATAGATAAAAGAGATGTGAGCAGCTCAAACTCATTCAAAGGTGTCTCATCAAGCTTGAATGAATCTGCTGAGATAGTAGCTGCATTATCGGGATTGAATCTATTGACAGTTGATGAAGAGAATCACTCAAGATCACAAAGTCAACATGATATTGATGATCACCATAATCTCTTCAATTTTCAAGGTGACCAGAACCCAAAACATGCCAAGCAACAGCCGTTTTTGAACAAGTCTACTTCATCTGCTAACTCCTATCTTAAAGGCCCCTCAGCACCAACTATCAATGGCAGAGGAGGCTTTCCTTCTGACCACCAGAATGTTGATAACATGAACTCCCCATTTGCAAACTATGGCTTGAGTGGATATCCTATGAATCCTTCATCTCCATCTATGATGGGAAGCCAGCTTGGGAGTGGTAGTTTCCAACCTTTATTTGAAAATGTTGCTGCTGCATCTGCATTGGGAGGAACTGGATTGGATTCTAGAGCACCGAATGTTTTAGGACCAAACTTAATGGCTGCTGCTGCAGAGTTACAGAATCTCAGTAGAGTTGGAAATCAGACGCCTGGTAATGCTCTACAGGTGCCCATCATGGACCCTTTGTATCTTCAGTACCTGAGATCAAATGAGTATGCTGCAGCACAGCTTGCAGCTCTCAATGACCCTAATATGGATAGGGAGTATCTGGGTAATTCATACATGGATCTGCTACAGAAAGCTTACATAGGAGCGTTGCTTTCACCTCAAAAATCACAATATGGTGTTTCCTATCTTGGCAAATCTGGTGGTTTAAATCATAATTACTATGGCAATCCATCATTTGGTCTTGGCATGCCCTATTCTGGAAGCCCAATAGGGGGTCCTCTTCTTCCAAATTCTCCTGTTGGATCTGGCAGTCCTGTCAGGCACAGTGATCGAAGCATTCGTTTTACTGCTGGGATGAGCATTCTGTCTGGGGGTGGCATGGGATCTTGGCACTCAGAATCTGGTGGTAATCTGGATGAAAATTTTCCTTCCTCTTTACTTGATGAGTTCAAAAGCGATAAAACTAAATGTTTTGAACTCTTGGAAATTGCGGGTCATGTTGTTGAGTTCAGGTATATATACTATCACCTAGTCAAACTTTTGTCCTTTTACTTTGGTCCTCAAGAAAATTAATCTTGTTTTGGTACAATACCTTTAATGAACAGTGCGGATCAGTATGGGAGTCGATTCATACAGCAGAAACTTGAAACTGCTACAACAGGAGAGAAAAACATGGTTTTCAATGAAATTATGCCCCAAGCACTCTCATTAATGACAGATGTATTTGGTAATTATGTGATTCAAAAGGTATTTTCTCAAGACAAAACTTAATTTGCTTATGATGTTCATGTTGAGCCTTCAATAGTAAAATGCTTTTGTATGCTTATTCATGTCCTGCACGTGTAAACGCACATGGACACACACACAAACAAAAAAGGAACAACTTAAGCATGGCATCAATTTTCTGTTTTCAGTTTTTTGAGCATGGATCTGTGTCCCAAATAAGGGAACTGGCTGACCAGCTAACTGGGCATGTCCTGACTCTTAGCCTTCAAATGTATGGTTGTCGAGTGATCCAAAAGGTATGTGTATTCAGTGACCCTCTTTTTGATACTTCCTGTATGATAGGGATTTTCATTTCTGCAACACAGCTATTCACCTCTATGATTCTATCGATTAGTTTATGTTGGAGTTGCTGCCATGTGACTTTCCTATTACCTTTGGAACTAACTAGTCCCCTTTTTTGCTAATATTCACTGGCTGATATGGGCGAATGCACTAAAAAAATTGGCTGGCCAGGTTCTCAGTGATACTTAAGCCATTGAGGTGGGGGAATCATCTAAAAGCTGGGTCCCTAGGAATTGTGAATAACTAATAAGGCATCACAAATAAAAGATTCTAAAACAGCCTATAAGGTTCAGGAATGCGTCCCCGCTTCCACTAGATAACTTTTGAAGTATTTGTTTTTTTGTCAAATTTCAAAATTTAAGGCTTTTTGTTGTACCCCTTGAGTTTTGGATGTTTTCATTCAACATATTTGACTTCTGATCTTTTGTTACACTTGAATTTTACAATTTCTGAAAAACTGTGGGATGGTAAATAACACTTCTTCATGTGTTGGATTTTGGTTTTTAAACACCCTTGTGTACTTCAGCTTGTTAGTCTAGCTTATCAAGTTTTGTGTTTTCTTTTTCAGGGAAAATGTCTTTATGCACTAGTAATTGGTTAACTGTAGATTGACTTGTTTGGTTTCACATTAAAATCTAAGCATTTGGTTTTCACAATCTTTAATCTTGATAATCAGGCTATAGAAGTGGTTGAGCTGGACCAACAGACAAAAATGGTGACAGAGCTTGATGGTCATATTATGCGCTGTGTGCGTGATCAGAATGGGAACCATGTCATCCAGAAATGTATTGAATGTGTACCTGAAGATGCTATACAGTTCATTGTTTCAACTTTTTATGATCAAGTTGTGACACTGTCCACTCATCCATATGGTTGTCGTGTCATACAGGTTTATATACTCTGCTTCCTTGCGTGCAACATATATATATGGATATGTGTGTGTGTGTGTGTGTCAACATTTATGTATATATGTATTTTGCATTTACATAAATACTTGTTTGTGTATTTATAAATTATGTTGTAAAGGTCCATCGGCTATGATTCTAATTTGGGACAAAATATGGCAGAGAGTCCTCGAGCACTGCCATGATGCTAAAACCCAGCGTATAATGATGGATGAGATTTTGCAATCTGTTATCATGTTGGCACAAGACCAATATGGAAATTATGTTGTTCAGGTTTGTTGTTCATATTATGGATGATGCTTCTAAGATACATGCGCATTTTCTAGAAAATATGAATAAAGGGTACTGATTATTAACAAAATACAATATGTTAAGATAAATCTTTGCTAGTTTGATATGTTTAGCAATCATCTGCTGCATATAAGAAAAGGTTGGAAATATCCATGTTTGTTAGTGGATTATTTGAGGAGTTAAGTATCTGAGACTGAAATGTGAGGGATTCAGCCACAGCTCCTAGGTTGAACTATCACTGCTTCTTAGAAGTTTTGCTTGGTGAGAAATATATATTCTTTTATTGCTTTGTTTTTTATGGGCAAGTTCATAATCTCCCATAATTTTATGGTTGATGTTGGATAACTTATTGTGTCCTTCCATGACAGTGCATTATGTTTGATCTCTCTAGCCTCTGGAGCCAAGGCGATTCAGTTGATAAAAAAACATATATTTGTCATTAAATTTGAGGAAAGTACTTTTGTAGATCTGTTAAATGAGCATAAAGAACAAACACAGCATAGCAATGAAGGACAGCACTTAAATGTTTCTGATTTTAGCCCTCAACCATTTTTCCCATGGACAAGTTGGTGAGAAAACTGATTGTTCTACTTACTCATTTTGCAAATTTGCAACCAAAAGATGAAATATGTTAAATGAAACGAGCTAACTTTTCTGTAAATTGTTTGACAAGATGTCTAATAAATTTGCACTGTCTTTATAATCTATGTAGCTGACGGTTTATTTCATCGGCTGGTGTGTACTTCTGGTTCCCACCATCACCTACATCTCACGTGTAGGATTTAATGTGTAGTATGATTGCTATCATCCTAAAAGCACCTTTTGGCTGGCATTTATTTCTGACATTGTTGTGATACTTCTCTCACAGGCTTAGTGTATTTCTTTTGCACCTGTAATGCGAATTAGAACAACGCCATCTCTTTCTCTGACTCAGCAAAACTGACACATGCTATGTACTTTTTAATCCTGTTTTCAACTAAGTTGCTCTAATTGATTGCATGTATATTACAGCATGTTCTGGAGCATGGAAAACCACATGAGCGTACAGCAATAATAAAGAAATTAACTGGGCAGATAGTTCAAATGAGTCAACAGAAGTTTGCCTCTAATGTTATAGAGAAGTGTTTAACATTCAGTACTCCTGTAGAGCGCCAGACCTTGGTCTATGAGATGCTTGGTACCACTGATGAAAATGAGCCTCTTCAGGTATTTATTCCCTATAACTAACTAAGCTGAGAATGTTTAAAGGTTTTTACTTATATAATTTATTGTATATCTTTGATTTTTTTTTCACATTGCCGTAGCATCTTAATAATGCATTTGGTGATCTTGGAGGAGCATTTATAACATGTTTTTTGCATTATCCCTTTCAATGTTGTACGAGGTTGGAATCCATTAGGAATTCACGAAAGCATTCTCGTCCACTCCCCTCACTATTTAAATTATCACCACCATATAAAAGGGTAGATTGGCTTATTTATTTGATATACAATTAGTATTTGCACAATTAGATTAATTCTACTCTGAGTTAGCAGGTTGAGTGCATTATGTCTAGAAACAATGAAAAAATTATTTGAGACAGTTGGGATTTGCACAATCAGATTACTGGTTTAGCAGGTTGAATGCATTACATCTAGAAACAGTGAGTGGAATGTTGTGTTTTTCTTCAAAATACAGGGTCAGTTCTGAGTCCTATTAAAATATTTGCACGTTTGGGATTTTACTCATGCTCTTATGGTGATGAGTTGATCTCTGCTCCCTCCAGTCCGTTTAAGGATTCACTTCTGTGCATGTCGAAATTCTCTTTCCTAAAATCCAGTTACCATGGAATGGATAAGAGTTTTTGGCAATTGTCCAACATTGATTATGTTAAATCAAATATCTAAGCAGAAGAAAGAGGCTATTGTAAGAGGTTTCAGTATTATCTAGCCAATCATGTGGGATTTTCCTTATTTTAGAAAATTTGCAGTCAAATGGCTCGTTGATGTTAAACTTGGGCAAGTTGAGATCTCCTTTGGCTCCTCAATCTACTTTCTTTTAATGAGTTTGTTCTTTCATAATCAGCATGTGGCTAGGTTTTCATATTCTAAAGTTATTGGATAGCTCACTTAACATGTTCAATAATTCTTATTTGCTAATCTTTCTTGAGGTGATGATTATCTAATTTCAATTGTCTTAAACTAGTCTTTCAGAAGTTTGAGTTCTTATTTTTATTTTCTGTTTATTATTGTTGCAGGTTATGATGAAAGATCAGTTTGCTAATTACGTTGTACAGAAGGTGCTGGAGACTTGTGATGACCAGCAACTTGAATTAATCCTTAATCGAATAAAGGTTCACTTAAATGCTCTGAAGAAGTATACTTATGGGAAGCACATAGTTGCACGTGTAGAGAAACTTGTTGCGGCTGGAGGTAATTATATTCTTTATCCTACCTTATGATAATTTGGTTGGATTTCTGTGTATTTATACTTGAGGAAGAAAATTAGCTAGAAAATTTTAATGCATTGTCTCTTTCCTCACCTTTTATTGTTTGACAGTTTGTTTAAAACACCGATGATCATTTAATAGGCCCAGATGAGCATCATCCTGTGTTCAGTAGCCAGGAGGAATGGGAATGGCATTGGACATTATGCTTTTTTTTTTTTTCCTTATTATCAGTTAAAAATTCACTATGTGCATCATAAAAAAGGATTAGTTAACAGCTTAGTTTTAATCCTGAGCAAAACATGCATGCAAAATGTTTTGACTTTCGAGAGTGGTGAAAAATGAGTCTTTTCAACATATCTACCTTTACTCCCTATGCATACCTGATGTTATTATGTCATCAACCAAGTATAATTAGGAAGCTTTCTTATGTCGATGCATTTGTTATCTAAACAAAATAATCACATGCACAACTTATTCAATTATTATTTAAGATCTTTGAGTTCTTCCACCAAGTTTTTCACTTCTCAATGCTAGTACATAACTTTTGATGTGCTGTGTGTGGAAAACTAGTTGTATTCAGTGTAGAAACAAACTCTTAACACGTGCTCTCTATCTTTTGCAGAGAAGAGAATTAGCATCCTTACCCTGCACCCTGCTGCTGCTTAGATGGCATAGGAGAAGTTGTATAGCTAACTGAGGATAGTATGAGTGCCTTTCTCTTTCTTCTTTTTGATATCTAGCAATAGCTCCGTCTATCTATTTGGATAGATAAGAGCTTAATGAAAATAAAAAGTTGTCGGTTGTACTTAAAACTGTACATTGTTAGTTTGAGGGTATACCTAGATTCAGGCTAGCTGAGGCTCAGATGGTGAACATGCTGATGCCCTTGCAGAGGAGATAAAATTTACTGTGCTAGTTTTAAGGGTGTAAAAAGGGAGAAGGTAGTGGATTTATGATCGTGACTGTACAAAATATTACCTGGCAGAGATGGCCTTTGTGTTTAGGAGAGTCTGGAATTTTTCTCACGTATTCGATCGTTTTGTTTTTCTTTATTTAAAGAACTCTTTACCCCTTATAATGGCTGTAATGCTTGAGAATGCATTATATTCTATAGTTCCTTGGTCTATGGAACCATTTACTTAATACTGTCATTGCTTTTAGCATTTTGCATGTGACATATTGTTTTGTATAAATATAGTTCAAGTTTCCTTGGAATGTATCGACTTGCTGCTTTTTATTGGGGCCATAAATGATGACCTAGTTTAGTTTAATAGTTTCAGTTTATTTTTTTCACATGTATTCATTTTCTTGGTTCATCTGGATTGGTCTTCGCTACTTGCTAGGTTAGAAAAGACTGCTCAACTTTCTGACAGGAATTCTCAATCTATTAAAGTTTAGTGCTAAGCTAAACAATTCTTTGTATCATCTCAATAAAGCCATAGAAAATTAAATAAGTTGAATTCAAGCCGAGGGGCTAGGGATTTTTTCTACGATGAGCACTGCCCATTTATTTCAAGCAACAAACATCATCTTGAGGCATGTGCTGCTACTATATGCATGAAAAGACATCAATGAGCCATTGATTCAATGGTATTGGATTTTTCTCTAGAGCTGAAAGATATTGAGTTTTATTCAAAATCAAGAACACAATGAACATAATGCAAGAGTTTCACCTGTTTAGCATGCGCTCGATAATGTATTTTATTACTTTGGATTAATGCAAGTAACTTTTAGGATTATAAGATTTGGAAAAAGGATGAAATCATTAGGAATGTTTAGCAAACTTCAAAATTACCAAAAAACATAAACACTAATAGAAATGAATATAAAGACCTAAAGGCCAAAGATACATTAATTGCCAAATGCTTCTCCTCCAAAAACAAAGATCAGTAGATCACCCTCAATTAGGAGGACAGAAAGTAACAACATAACTAGAAGCCTTGCAAGTCATAAGCCCTGAAACATCATCATAGGCAAAACTATAAGCCTTAGGACATATTGCCTTAAAAAGATGAGGAAAAATACTTGGTTTACAAATTTTAGGATCTGCATATTCTCCTGTGCAACAATACTTATCACTCTTGGCAGCCAAACATGCACTTTTACAACCCACCACCTTCCCCTGTTTTTTCACTACCAATCTTTCAGGGCAAGGCGGCGACACCACACCCCTCGCCGCCACCTATAGGGACCAAAGAAACAGGAACATTAAACCCATCAACCAAACTTACATCATAGTAATGTAAGTCAGAATCTGAAGTTCCAAATGTCATTTCTACTATAGTTGTTGGAGGAATCCCACCAATTCCTTCACATTGTAAAAGACCTGCACAGTCTCCAGTCTGGCAAGAGCCTTTTCCATTGTTTTCATCAAAGCAAAAACCTTGTCTTGCCCAGATTCTGCCTGACCATTGTTCAGGGAGTTCAAGAACTGTTTGTTCGCCAGTAGAAATGGTCTTGGCCTGCCGTTCCAAGAATTCCTGGCCATATACTTTCTTGGCAGTTGTTTACTATAATGAGGTCTGTCCCATCTGCAAGAAAAGCAAGAAACAGAGCAAGAATGTCAAGAAACTGAACAAGAATGTTAAGGAACAAAGCAAGAATGTGAGGTCATTAATCATTAGTGAAGATATACTTAGAAATTAAAGTAAATTAGATTCATTTAATAAACCTATGAAAGAAAAGGAGATGAAAATGAAGAAGAGGAGATTAGAGGAAGTTGAAATTGCCATTTGTTTTGAATTTTGGTGATGGGAAGTTGAGACCTAGGTAGTTTGTTTCTTGTGCATATTTTTTTGCCAACAAGAAAGGATTTTTTTTTAGTTTAAAAACAACTGCTGCTGTACAAAAAGGGTTTGCTAATCTGTAAAGGCTATGTTAATAGTCAGTTAAGTCCCTCTTTTCCACTCTTTTTTGGAGTTTCTCATGTTAAAGTTAAACAATTGGAATAATTTGCTAAATCATCTCACTGCATTGGGAAATGGGGTATGCATAAGGTTCAAATTTGTAGATATATATGCAAATGCAAGGGGCTCTCTTCTCATTTTTTCTTCCACTTGCAATAATAAAGAGAGAATACCTTTCTTTAATTCTCTAATTATTTTGGGGTGATTTGAGAAAATTGTTAGATAGTTAAAATATGAGTACTTGATAATTTTTATTTATTTATTTATTTTATATATTTTGTTGAGTGTTGGGAAAGAGAGAATGTAACATATATGCACTTAAATTTGGAGCATGTAAATGCAATAATAGTTAAATTTACTTATCTTTATTTAAAACTTTTATTATGAGAATGTGATTTGTGAAAATTGTTAGACTTAATAGTTTCTTTTGATATATTTTTTTTTATAATTAAGAGATAGGGAATGAAATTTTAATTTATTATCTGATCATATATATATTTATATGTATATTTATAGTTAGAGTATGCTTGTATATGCTATGATAATTAAATTTACTTCGATTTCGTATATTTAAAAAAAGTCTAAAGTTATAAATTTTTTAGAAAGATAAAATACTACTTAATACGATGAAAATAACTATTCTCCATTATAGTTATTTTCCTTAAAAAAAAAAAACTATTCTCCATTATATAATCAAATGCATAACATTTATGAAAAAGCATAAACCTAGTGTGAAATGTAAATATTGCATATCTTAAATTGAAGAAACATTTTATTTAAAATAACTTAGAAAAATTATTAGGTAAAACAAAAATATATTTCTCTTATTTATATTTAAATATATTATAAGTATTTAAAATAAAAATACTTCTTTATATGATTAGAAGGCTTTCATCTTATTTAATAATTTTTCTTTTATCCTATTTAATAATTCCTTAATGAACTTTAGAGTTTTCTTTTTTTTTTTCAAAGAATTGTGGCAGCAATTTAAAGGTTGCAATGGTGCTTGTTCCTTTGTCATACCTTTTTAGCATAAGATTCCCTTTTTATTCTCTCTGTATTGGCCATTGGGTACTTAGATCTGTATATGGTTGAAAGTTTACTACAAAAATAGTTGATTACTGTATGAAATAGTATTTGTCAATTATGCAAGCTCTTATGCAAATTTACATGCTGTCCAACAGCTATGAATCAGTGTACAGTGTGCTACTAGAGAGTCGAAATTCTGAAACTTTTCTTCTTATTTTTATTTTTTATTTTTTTGGACACTTGAAAAATGAATAAAATGTGTAAAAGTTGTGTTGGCTAGTCTAATTGGCATTGAAAAATATCTGGCAGGCGACGAGACTGTGTATATAATATATATAGTTATATAACACAGTCCTCCCACTTGCCAGATATTATCTATTTATGAACTGCTGAACCATGTTAAAGCTTCAGAACATTCAACTTGCCATTGAATAATAATTCAATCATACCTTATTTATATTCGAATTCGTTTAATGTATATATATGTTTTTTTAAATTCAATTAGTAAATTACTATAACACATCTTTTAAATTCATCTTATATCATGGATTTTACCTCAAATTCAAATAATACTATTTATATATTATCGAAATTTTCAAATTCATTTAGAATCATATTTAAAATTGAAATTGAGATTTTTAATTTTAATTCTAATTATGTTGAAATTGTAATTTTAATATTTATATCACATAAAAAATTAAAATTAAAAAAAATTTGATGGTGGCCTTGATGGCGAACAACTGATGATGACGGTAATAAGGATAGCTGTAGACCATCGGCGATGATAATAATGGTGGACCATCGGTCTCGGTAATGGCGGACCATCGATGTCGACAGAGATGACGGTGGCGATGATGGTGGAGGTGGCGATAGACCATTGGCGTCAATAAAGGTGATAGACTGTTGGTTGTAACAGTGGTGGACCATCGATGCAGGCGATGGCGGATCACCGACGCTGATAATGATAATAACAGTGGTAATAGTGACAGTGGCGATAGGGATAAAGGTGGTAGTGGTGTTTGCAGTAACGATAATGAAATTATAATTCTTATGAGTTGATTATGAAATTATTTTTTAATTATATTATAATTTCATAAAATTATGATTATAATTTTTTTAATATTGTGAAATTGAAATTAAATTCTTCAATCTAAATGGATGTTTTAATTAATTAATATTTTATTAAAAATAATTTTCTATTTTTAATGTCTCTAGTGCTTAAGCCCTAAATTTATATCTATTGGATTTTTTTAGGAATTATTTGAACTTGAGATAAATAGTCATTTTTTATTTTAAAGAGCATAATAAAAAATATTTTAATAAATTTTAAAATATGAAGAGACTAATTTTTTGAAATCCAATGGATTCTTAATTAAATAAATAAATAAAATAATAAATAATAATATATGAAAAAATTAATAAATAAAATATATAAAAAATTTATAAAATTTATTAATTAAACTTAAAATAAAAAATAAAATTTACTCTCTAAAATATAAAGCGTCAAATTCACTAATTATTTTAAATTTAAATAATAAAAAATTGACTAAATTTTTATCTTCTTATATTAATTCTTTATTATTGAAAGTTTATGACATATAAATAGCTAATTGAAGATGCACTTATAGATCTCAATTTTTTTTAGCTGTGGAGGCTGTATTATTACTATAATTTGATCTTGAAATTTTACGGGCAGAATTCTCCAGGAAAAGAAAAATTTATGTTTGGTACGCGGGAAAATAAAGGACAAAAACAAGGGGAAAGCATCAACTTCCAAAAAACTGTCATGAACCTAGAATTACTCGCCGGTTCAAACTAGAATCGCCGATCACCGAGTGGTCCAGCCTGTCTACCTTATTCAACATCCAACCGTTTCCGGTTTTTCCGCCAGATAACCGGGACTTCCGGTTTTGTTTACTTTTTCTTTATTTGAAGCCGGTCCAGTTCAGCTCCCAACCGGGTGATCCGGTAAAGCCGAACCAATTATGGTTAAAGCTAAACCGGCTAATCCCTTAAGCCCTAACCGGTCGGTCCGGTCACAAAAACCCTGTCGGTTTATAATTCATTTCAACCTCCTTAACTCGGTTCTGTTAGCAAATTCTCTGAAAAACAACATAGAAATATCCAAACGCTAACACAAGTAAGTTATGATACCCTTTTTCCCTGTTCTTTCATTTTCTGTCTTTGGTTCTTAGTTGTTTTGAAGTGAGAATCTTAGCCTAAGCTAAAAAGGGTATGTTAATTTAGCTTGTTTGATTAAATTAAGGAAACAAAAGGGGAAAGTTAGGTTCTTGTCTTAAATTCTTGATATTTAGAAAAAGATTACAACTTTACTAGCTTCAATGGTTGTTTGATTATTAAGGTTTGATTTCGATGGATTCTAATTTGGAACCTATTCCAATAACATCACAAAAACATGATCCGGCTTGGAAGCATTGCCAAATGTTCAAGAATGGGGAGAGAGTGCAATTAAAGTGTGTTTATTGTGGCAAGATTTTTAAGGGAGGAGGGATTCATAGGATTAAGGAACATTTAGCTGGTCAAAAGGGTAATGCGTCAACTTGCTTACGAGTTCCTCCTGATGTTAGGCTTATGATGCAACAAAGTTTGGATGGAGTTGTTGTTAAGAAGAGGAAGAAGCAAAAGATTGCGGAGGAGATCACAAATCTAAACCCTGTTGGTAATGAGATAGTGAGTTTTGGGAATGATCATATTGAAGTTAATAATGGGATGGAGTTGATTGGAGTTTCAAATGTGATAGAACCTAGTTCGAGTTTGTTAGTTGTTCGAGAAGAAGGAAAGATTAGTAAGGGTGGGGAGAGGAGGAAGAGGGGAAGAAGTAAAAGTTCTGTTGCAAATGCTGTTGTTACTATGAATAATAGGATGATATTAGGTTCTAAAAGAGCTAACGATCATGTTCATATGGCAATAGGGAGGTTTTTATATGATATTGGGGCGCCTTTTGATGCTGTGAATTCAGTATATTTCAAGCCAATGGTTGATGCGATTGCTTCAGGAGGATCAGAGGTTGGGATGCCTTCATATCATGATCTTCGTGGTTGGATATTGAAGAATTCAGTTGATGAAGTGAAGACTGATGTCAATAAGCATATGGCAACTTGGGAAAGGACAGGTTGTTCTATTTTGGTTGATCAGTGGTGCACATTAATGGGTAGAACACTGTTAAGCTTTTTGGTTTACTGTCCTGAAGGAGTGGTGTTTTTGAAATCTATTGATGCATCTGATATTATAAATTCGTCCGACGCTCTTTATGAATTGCTTAAACAAGTGGTGGAAGAAGTTGGAATTAGACATGTTTTGCAAGTGATAACTAGTATGGAAGAGCAATTTATTGTTGCAGGGAGAAGGTTAACAAATACTTTTCCTACTCTATGTTGGGCTCCTTGTGCAGCTCATTGTCTAGATTTGATGCTTGAGGATTTTGCAAAACTTGAATGGATAAATACAGTAATTGAACAAGCTAGGTCTATTACAAGATTTGTATACAATCACAGTGTGGTATTGAATATGATGAGAAGGTATACTTTTGGCAATGACATTGTAGAACCAGGACTCACTCGTTTTGCTACAAACTTTGCAACATTGAAACGAATGGTTGATTTTAAGCAATCTTTGGAGACCTTGGTTACTTCACAAGAGTGGATGGATTGTCCATATTCAAAGAAACCCGGGGGACTGGAGATGTTAGATTTGATAAGTGATCAATCATTTTGGTCCTCTTGTATTCTGATAACCCATCTAACAAATCCTCTCTTAAGACTTTTGAGAATAGTTAGCAGCAATAAGAGGCCTGCAATGGGTTATGTTTATGCGGGAATTTACCGAGCAAAAGAAGCAATTAAAAAGAAACTTACTAAGAGGAAGGATTATATGGTCTACTGGAATATTATAGATCATTGGTGGGAACAACAAAGTAATTCCCCTCTTCATGCTGCTGGTTTCTTCCTTAATCCTAAGTTCTTTTATAGTATTGAGGGAGATGTCCACAATGAAATTCTGTCTAGTATGTTTGATTCCATAGAAAAATTGGTTTCTGATGTTAACATTCAAGATAAAATTACCAAAGAGATAAACTCTTACAAGAATGCAGCTGGAGATTTTGGAAGGAAGATGGCAGTTAGAGCAAGAGACACATTGCTTCCTGGTGAGGGTCTTTTCTGTTGATTGAATTGCGATTTGGCTTCTATATTATTATTTAGCTTCTTTCTTGTAAGTTAACATACTTGCAGTTTAGGGACTACAAGTGCCTGGGACTGGGAGGGGGAGATTGATTAGTGTGAATAAAATTTTGCTTTGCCCATGCATAGAGCTCAGAGTTTAGCTGGAATAGAAACATTGCTTTGTTTGTATTGCATAATTGACCCCTACGCAGTGGAGATGATTAAATTATTTTTATACACCACTTCTTATACGTATGATAAGAATCCATTCCTTTAAGCATGTTGCTAGGCAGGATCATTACTAGGTAAAGCCCCAAAGAAATCCCAAATCTTAAATTTCCGGTTGGAGACTTTGTGGCTTATTGGGCCAATCTGGTGTCCATCATGCAATGGATCAATTACCTTCTTTTAATGTCTTGCAATTATGTATTTATGTCAGATGCAGAAATTTTATTTGTCCAGACTATGATCTCTTGGAAGTGATACTTTGCCCCATAGATTACTATTTATCTGACTCTGAATTTTTTTTTTCTTGTAGCTGAATGGTGGTCAACATATGGTGGAAGTTGCCCAAATCTGGTGCGGTTGGCTATCCGTATTCTCAGTCAAACCTGCAGTTCAATTGGGTACAAGCGAAATCGGATTCCTATTGAACGAGTACATGACACGAGGAATTGTTTGGAGCATCAACGACTCAGAGACCTTGTCTTTGTTCAGTATAATTTGCAACTGAAACAAATGTAAGTTTTATTGGTGGGACTGAATATGCTCATAGTATATTTGAAAATTGGGCTAAAAAAGGTCTAATTTTTTTGGTAACCAATTCTTTTTCAGGGTCGGTAAGAATGAAGAACAGGATTCTATTGACCCCATATCAGATGACAACGTTAGTATTTTGGAGAACTGGATCAGGGAAAAAGACTTGAGCTCAGAAGACTATGTAAACTCGGATTGGATGGCACTTGATCCGCCTGCTAACATAGGACCTTGTCATGCTGAAGTTGAAGAGTTGGGTGCAGGTACTTATAATTCATAAGATGCAAAACACATTATTAAAGAATCATGATTTTTCCGGCGAGCTAATGTTGCTTAAAAAAGCATTCTTGCTAATTAAGTTTAGCATGTGCAGGTTTTGATAATCATGAGATTTTTAATAGAGCAAAAGACACTGAGGAGGAAAATGTTGAAGACAATCAGTAAAACAGCTTTTCAAGTAAACATTTTATTTGGAGTATTCATATGGATGAGTGGTTGCCTCACTGTAATCCACTACAGAGATGTAGTAATTATCCAACTAAGCTTATCATTAACATTTGGAAACAAGAAGAAAATGGATTAGGATTCCTGAAACTGTACACATGATCACTAGGAAGACTGAGCTAGATTATGGCGAACAAGATTTGATAATGTTACAAATGTTGTTCAATAGCTTTTTGAAGCCTCGAAGAGTCGAAATAACAGTTAGGTGTAGGTCTTATGTTTGAGAAAAATGCAATGTAGCTAAGGTAAGGCTGTATATTAAACATGCTCCTCTACCCTTCATCTTACACATTCATTTAGTGTTTTGAAGTATCTTAAGCATTTTGAATCTAGAGAATATAAATATGCAATGAGGTTGATGATTCTTGTTTTAAGAACGTGTTATTTAACTCATATTCTTCATTGAGAGATAAAAGATCCTGTTTTCAAATCCCTGCATAGGCATATGATTAGTCAAATGAAGAGATAGGTAATCCTGGTGTAGTCACCACATTCAATAATGTGAAAACTATATTTATTTGTCTTTATACTTGGCAAAGTAATGGGTATATATTCGTAACAAATTTTTAAAATACCAATATGTAATTGATTTCGTGCATAAAAAAATAGATCCTTCAAAAGTAGCTTAGAATTTTCTTATATATAAAGTATATTTGATAGATTAATTGTGCTGTGGTCATTGAACTCGTTAAATTTCAAATTTCAGTTCTCTAGCTTCAAGAGTTAAATCAAAGAGAATTATTTCACCGATACAAATTGAAATTCAACAATCATTCTGAAATTGATGATAATTTCAATGACACTGAAATTAAGTCCATATTTGATCAAAAGGGCTTTTTCTTTCTACATTTGAAAGATTAGGTGGTGGAAGTTAAACTGACCGAATTGATTAAATCAAATTGAAATTGATAGTTTTATAATTTATTTATTTTGATTTGATTTGAAAAATATAGTGAATTAAAAGTTTAATTTGATTTATAATTTAAGTTATTTTTTTTCGATTTTAAATAGAAACAACCCACTATATATATATATATATATATATATATATATATATATATATATATATATATAATTTTTTTTATTATTATTACAATTAAATATATTTGATTTTATTTTATATATAATTACATATTTTTTTAACCTAATATTAATTTAAAATTTTAAAAAATATTATCCATAAAAATTAATTAAAGATAAAAAAAAGAGTATAATGCTTGAAAAAAATATAAATTTTGAGTGTGTTAATTAATGAAATAAACAAGTTTTACGTTGTATAATATTGAATTATTTTTGAGATTTTTTTATTGCCGATGTTTTATCGATATTTTTCTCTAAATTTATAATAAAATAATGATAATTTATAAAAAATATTTTTGATTTAAAACTGATAAATCGAAAATATCCAAATTAAATTAAACCGATGATTTAGTTATAATGATGATTTGATTTAATTTGGAAATTTTCAAACCAAAAAAATTGATTTAATTTAATAATAATTTTTTAAACCAATCAAATCAAACCGATACCACTCCCACTTACCTTATAGTGGGAAATTCATCAGATTTAGAAACTAAACAAGTGATCATGCGTAAGCCACGAGGACTTGATGATTTCTTTTATTGTTTTGATTAAAATGTAGAAAAGTTCAAGGCAAGATTGGCTCTAAAGCAAAGCTTGATCTGATATTACTTGTGCATGTAAAGAAATAGATATTTTAGCTGCCAAATTTGAGATTATGAAGGGGAAAAAGAAAGCCTTCCACTAAAAAAAAAAGGGTGATATTAATATTCATTTGATGAGGCAGTTTGGCTGGACTTGTCCTCAAATATTGGTATTAAAATACTTCCACAAGGCAACTATTGACTCTTTCTAAAGTAAAAATGTGAATTGCATTTTTCAGGGTAACTAAAACTCAGTGACAAACTATCCTTATACAGTCTTTGATTCAGTGATATTCAAGGCATTTTCAAGGTGGTTATTTTTTTTTTAACAATTGATGAAGGGGAAGTTCAAAGATGAATCTATACTATTAGACTATATTTAGATGTGCAAAGTTATTAATTCTGTGCTTTTTTTGAGGTTCAATTAAGTTCCAAGATGTTTATGGGCCCAATTTCAACCATGACTTTTTGTTCTCGTTCAATTGAATTCATTTTGGGATTTTTATAAAAATATAGAAAAAATAAGAAAAAATTTCATTTTTACTGTAATAAAAATATATTTTTTTTAAATATTATATACGTAAAAATATTTTTTTAAAAATACGACATATACCAAATATATATTAAAAATATACTAAATATATACTAAACATATATTAAATATATGCCAATAAATATACAAAAAACAGTAAAAATGAAAAAAAGGAAACCGTAAAAATAAAAAAATAGTATATTTGTGTAATTTTTTCAATTATTTTTATTAAAAAATAAAATAATAATTTTTATATTAAAATAATATTTTAAATTCTAAAACAATAAACTATTTTTTATTATTTATTTTAGAATAATTAAAAAAATTAAAATTCAAGAAGATAATAATATAAATCCAGAAAATCAACCAAACAATTCAAAATAAAGTCCTCTATCATTCACAACCAAACAATTCAAAATAAATCCCTTCATCATTCACTTCTTGCACAATAAAAGAACTATAAATTTTCCATTTTTTATCAAATTCTTTTAGGCTATATTTTTTTTAGGGAATTGAAGAGAAAATAAAAAAAAGAAAGAAATTAAAGAAAATTCTTTTATTTGGTTATCTAATAAGAGGAAAATAAAAATAAAAATAAGGGGTATGTGATTTCCTCATTTAAATTTTAGTAGAAAAAAAATTCTCTTTATTTAAAAAAAAAATGAAGATAAATCATAAGTCGCAAAGTATTTTTTACACAAATTTAAAAAATATCATTCTTTTTCTCCTTATCATTAATTCTCTTACAATGAAATTAAAAAGATAAATATCTTGCAAATGAATTTAAATTTTCTTCCAATGCAAATAAAAGATTCAAATAATATAACATAAATTAGAATTTTTTTTTCTCTTTATTTTCTTTGTTTAGTTACTCTTCATTTATTGTGCATAATTATTGCACCAAACAATCCCTTAAGAAACTCTCCTTCCTTTCTATGCAATTGTTATTCCATAATTCAACAACTCTATTTCTTCATCTTCTTCATTCCCCATGAAACATAATAGTAAAGAAGTAATGGGATTCATCAAGCTTAATAGTCACGTTATCTTTAGACAAAGGCCATTGAATATCATTCATCAAGTCTAGGTCAAATTTCAAAATAATTTCTTCCTTATTAACAAAAATCCAGATTTGAAATAATGAATTATTAATAAAAAAATATATCCGATAAATTCAAAGTCCAAATAGAGAGAAAAAGAACAAAAAATCCAACAAGTTCAAAACCTAGAAAATTAGAAAAAATAATTTAAAAAAATTAAAAAGAAAACAAAAAATACCCAGATAAAAATAAAGAACTGAAAAAGAAGAAGAAAACGATAATAATGGAAATATGAAGAAAAGAGAAAAAAAAGAAAATCTGAAGCAAAAAAAAAAAATCATATCTTAAATAAGGAATCTTTGATTGACATTGATGATCAATGAATCACTTTGGTTGTTGCCTTGATTTGATAAAGCAAAGAAAAAATTGATATAGAAGATGACACTATTGCTTGGTGATGTTAATAGAAGCAACAACAAAATTTGATTTTGTTGATTTTATTTTTGAGTTTCTTTTTTCTCTTTTAGTGATTTTTAAGATATTTGGTTTTTGAATTTTAATTTCCTTTTTCTTTTTTTAGTAAGTCAAAAAACCCTTGTACTATAGTGTTTTTCCCACTTAAGCCCTTTTATAATTTGCGGTTTAATGAAGCCCACACTTTTTGAAACTATGGACTAAAAAAGCCTAACGCCCAACAAAGTCAAATTTACCGTCAATTAGCCGACCTACCTGCTGATTATGTGTGGGAATACAACCGTCTATGGGCCAAATAGGCTCTTCATATTTGTTGTTTAACTGTAACTGGAATTTTGCGCAAAGAACCCAATAACAAAATCATATGAGCCCCAAAATAAAACTTAACAAAACCCATGAATAAAACCATTACAAATGAATAAAACAAAAAATAACACCATAAAGATTTTTCAGGAATAAAACCATATGTGCATTATAATATAATGTTAAGCTGCATATACATTAATAATAATCCCTAGACCATTACAAATGTCCACCCTAAAAGTAAAAATATCATAGGCATTCTCATAAAAAACACACAAAAAAAAAATGCTAGGATGCCTAGCAAAAAGATCACAAGCATTCCCATAAAACTCAAAAATGATGTTAGGGTGCCTAGCAAAAAAATTATAGGCAATTCTCATAAAACAACAAAAATAGCAAAAAAGCATAAACATCTATGTCAATTCCTAACAGTTGTCCAAAAACAACAAAAACAAAATAAGGGAATCTATATGTGCCTATAGAAATGGGGTTGCATACTTGAGGATTTTTTGCAGTCTGGCTTTTGGTCATCATTGTTTGCCTTGCTTGTAATTGCTAGTTTGCCTTGCCATTTCAATGCTGATGGAGCTTTAAAAGGCAAATTAGCCCCTTCACCTTCAGGCATAAAGTTGATTTTCTTCTTGTTGGAAGGTGCAACATCAATTGATTTTGGTTGCCTCCTGTTTAACATCTTGGATTTTTCAGATAATGAGTATTTGAATGTCCATTCATGGTTCTGACTATTGTGTGAGGAAGATCATGTTGTCCTAGGATGAATTAGCTTTGATGATCCAAAGTGTTCTAAGTGATAAAAACACAATGTCAACAATTATAACACATCAAATTGGAGCAATGAATGTATGCAATGAAAGCTGAAAATGAGATACATACGTGAAAGGTTGTTTTCCCATTGACTTCATTTATCAAAACACCCATACACATGTTCCAACAAACTTTTTTTTTCTTTTGAGGATGTGCTCTTGCATTCTTTGACTTAGATTGCTATGATTTAGGAGTTTTTTTTATTTAAATTTGATCCTACAATAACAAGCAATTCCATTTACAAAAAATATCATTGGCATTTAGTAAATGACAAATGAAGGTATTTGATTACCTTTGATGCATTATTAGTATTTGTTGACATACTGGCTCTTGGTCTATTAAATCCTCTTTGCATAGGATTTGCAAATGAAGAACTACTAGGGCTAGCCTATAGAAAGGGGCTTCTATTTAATTATCATAAATACATATTATGACATTCAAATAAACAAAGGTCTTTTGAAAGTTACCTGTGAGTCTTGATAAATCCCTACTGTTGCTTTTTTTTTTGTGTAGTTGGTGGGGCATTGAAAGTGTTTACAACTTTAGTATGGAATTGGGGTTCAATACCTCTATGGCTTTGGTTGGGAACAATGACTCAAGTGGAAAATGAGCTTGAGTTGGCATTTCAGTTTCGTTTGGGAAAATGGATTTAGTAGAGAATTGGGTTTCAGAAGGCATTTAAGATTCAATAGGCATGTGTGTTTGAGTAGGCTTTTGACCATCTTGTAGAGCTACATTTTTGCAAGACCTACTATTATGGCCCCACCCATAACATTTATTGCATTTCTTTTAATAACCCTTTCTAGAGAGTTTGCCATATCTTGTTGTTTACCTTGTCTTATTATGCTCTCTTATTTTTTTCTCTCTTGGCCTACCATGTTGATTCTTCAGTGGTGGTGGTTATACTGGGGCAAACTCATTCACTCTCCAAAACTTATAGCCCTTCACAAGTTATAATGAATTCTCATATGCCTTAATAAATTTGCTCTTGTGGTACCAGTTGGTGACATAATGCATTGGATCTTTCTTAGCATCTAGGATTGCACTCATGGCATGTGGGCAAAGAATGCCAGTTACATCCCATGCTCTACAGGTACATGATAGCTTCTCAAGTAAAAATGTGTGTTGATCATTTCCATGGCTAACCTCATATACATCTTCTCTATTGAAAATGATATCACATTCACTACTAAGCTTATAGTTAGTGTCATATAGGCTCATAGCTTCAAATGCCCAACCATTTCTCCATTTATGTCCAATATCTCTGTACTCAACAATCTTGGTCATCACCTTCTTCCTTATGTCTTCAAGTAGACTAATGATTGACTTGTCTCTTAAATCATTGATCCATGCATTGAATGACTCTAATATATTGTTTTCTATCATATCACTATGGCACCTTGTACTGCAATATGCGCTACACCACTATTATGGGTTATATTATACATAAGGTCTTCTACAACTTTTTGTCCATATTCCTCTGCAAGCACCCTTAAATTGTCAATGAATTCTTCTTAATATGTACTTCAGGCACATATCTAGAACTTCTTTTTCAATTCATCTCTAGGCCATTTTTTGCTCCAAATAGCATAGAGGTGCCTAGCACATCATCTATGTTCAGCTTGAGGCAATCCGTCACTCACATTATCAACATCATTTATAAATCCATCACCATTATCATTTATTACATTAGGTACATCTTCATTAATTGTTATTTCATGTTCTTCTCCCTCTTTATTAACTGCTTGTACATTTTCTTGTCCCTCTTGATGCCATGCAAGTCTTACATGATTAGCAAGAACATGTATATTCACATCAACCAACATCAACCCATTATCCAATGACTTTTCTGGCTCAAGAATGAAGTGCTTAATATTATTGGTGAACCCAAGTCTTGTACAAACTTTTTCACATGGCAAATGGACAGATAAATAGGATCAAATCTCACCACAATCTCAAACCATTAACATACTGTAGCCCAGGTGCCATTGACCATGTATCCCCATAATGCAAATACACATCAATAGTCATTCCGCATAAAACAAAAAAAAAATATTAGTTAATTACACCCATATCAAAAAACCCTAATTTTAAAAAAATAAATTTCCAAATCCCAAATTATATACCTATTAAACTAACCATTTAATAAATTTCAATAGCATTAACCCTAATTTTATATTCAAATAACTATTTCCCCAAATAAACAAGCCCTAATTTAAAATAATATTCACATTTTTTCAAATCAAATAAACCCTAATTAATCCCCTTACAAATTATATTATTTTAAAACAAAAGTTTGTTGTTTATAAAATAAAAACATCTTTCTAAACCCTAAACCATATTATAATACTAATTATTAACCAATTCTTAATTCCACGCTACAGGTTCTATACGAATCTAAGACCACTTCAACAACGTTAATTATTTCATTACCATACTCTATAAAATATTAACTCATGCGAATCAGGAAAATAAAAAATTAATCCTAGTTCACTATTATACTGAAAACACAAATAATGTAACAAATCGAAATCTCAAGGTCCAGAATCGCCACACACCTGTATAACTCCAAAAGCGCAACTCTTTATCAGCAATTCCAGCTTCTTCTGTCAGTAAAACAACTCCACTTATTCTTTGTAGGTCTTCGTTGTTGCTTTCACAGATGGTTGAAAAACAAAGCACAAAGTTTTTGTTTCTTACCCTAAATTTACCAGTTTTGACTCAGATAGGAAGACAAGATTCTTTTGGGGAATGGACGATTTATTTCCCGCTATTCACAGTCACGTGGGCCACATGCATTAACGATAAATTAGATACCATCAATCTTTGGACGTTTATGGCTCACGGTTTCAAAAAGTGTGGGCTTAATTTAACCTCCAAATTATAAAAGGTTAAGTGGGAAAAATGCTATATTACATGAGTTTTTGTTTTTACCCTTGTCCCTTTTAGCAATTTAGGATCTTTGGTTTTCGATTTCTTTTTTCTTTTTTAAGCAATTAATTATTTATTTATTTAATAAAGATAAAATAATGAAAATAATTTTGACTTATTTAAAAATAATACAAATTATTGTTTTATTTTTTTTAACAAAAATTGGATTAAATTGAATAAAAATAAAATCTCATGATTGAAATTGGGCACAAAAACATCTTGGAGGTTTGATTGGACCTTAAAAATAATAATAATAAAACATAGGGGCTAAATTTGCCCTTTACCTTTTTTTTTCCCCTTCATGGTTTCTCTTTGCATTCATTTTCATTTGATCTGTTTTTTCTAATCTACTCTAGTCTCTCATAATTTAGACGAGACAATCAAGGTATCCCCAAATTATGATGCAATACAAGAAAATAGATGACTTGAAGAAGTAACTTGATTGGCGTGCGAGTATCCTACCTTAAGGGGATAATAATATGTGAAAGTTAACTGTGCTGTAAGGATTGTATGCCCCTTTTCTTTATTTTCTCTGTTTATGCTGTAATAATGGGTAGAGTTCAAATATTAAACCTACTCTTCACACGCTCAAAGGGAAGAGAGTAACCAGACTAAACTTGATTAGCCTGTTTAAAGTACTTTGTTTCATATCATAGATTGCTTTTGTACTTTTGCAATAAAGTTTGGACAATTCACTGAAGTGCCTATCAATTTGACTAGCCCTTCACTCAAGCTAAGTGGTTTTGGAATTGCATGGACTTCTATAGGACGTAATTTTCTTCTCATATCTCCTGTCCTATGACAATTTTTTTTTTTCTTTTTTTTTTTTTTTTTTTGCGTTACATCAACTATAAAATAAATATTGACTGATAAAATATTTTTTTAAAAAAAAATTAATGTGACGTATAAAGAGGCATGATGTGAAAACCTTTTTTTTTTTTTTATCAAAAGTAATTTATTTTAAATTAATTAATTGGAGTGAGAAAAAAAAAAGTAAATATATATATAGTTATATGTATATTAGATACTATTAAATATATATATATGTGTGTGTGTGTATAGATATATATATATATTTGTTTGTGTGTATTATGTTAATAATAATAATAATAATAATAGGAGGAGGAGGAGGAGTTTAGGGTTAATTGTTAGGTTAGGAAATCTTATATATATATATATATATATATATATAAACTTAGTAGCTGCCTTCTGTTAGGTTTTAATTTTTTTTCTGTCTTTTTTTTCTATTGTTTTTCTTTATTACTTGTTCATCTATCAACGTGGGTGCAATATACTTTCAGTTTTTACTTTAAATTCTTTGAGGTAAGTATTTAATTTATTTGTTTTTATTATGCATTAGAATTGAATTTAGAAGAATAAGAATGAGAATTGAAAATATTATGAGTATAATTTTATGGGATGAAATTAGGTTATAATTCTTGAAATTTTAAATAGATTTTTTGTTAATTGAAATTCATATAACAATTTATTGTGGTTTAGCTATTATTAGTTTACATTGATTATTATGTAAATATATAAATTATTAGAGATGAAATTGATGAATGATCAAGTTCAAAAATTGATATAAATTTATAGGCATTTATTTAACTGCATTAAAAGACTTAATGGATATTAGGTTTATTATTATGAGTATAATTACAGTTTGATACTGACCGTGAAAATTTAATATAATGTATTTTGATATGTCTAGTTACTCCAGTTATAATTTGAACACGATCCAATGGTCAGATCGCTGTGAACAAAATTTTAAGTATTAACTGTCAACTCAATTTGTACAGTATCAGTTTATTCAAAATTTAATAATTAAATATTTAATAATAATTCGATAGTGAAATTTTTATAGGATGGTCTACTAAATGTTAAGTTTTATATAATTAAATTTTGGAGCGATCTAACGTAGGATCATTTTTTATTATATAAATTATAGTGATTATCTGACTAAAGAATTTGTACAAATCAATATATATTCAATAATTAATTGAAAGTCTAAATGACATCCTTTTCAGCTAAAATTTTACAAAATTATAATTTAATATGTTTGTTATGTTTTGTATTTTTTTAAAAGTTTTTAGAAAGTTTTAAGATAGATTTATTATGGAGTTATATTATTACAGTCAATATTTAGTCGGTTTGCAGGACAACCATATTTGAAATTTATTTTGGTAGTCTTAATGGAGTCTAAATGAGGAGATTTTTGGAGGATATATTCATTGATATATTATCTATATGTTATTAAAATTTATTTTAATTTGAAGTTATTTTTGGTAGTTTAGAATATATATTATATCTCTGATATTATAATGGATACTAATTAAGAAAACTTAAATTTTGGTATGGAGTTACATATCATATAAAATATAATATTTAATTATGTTAATGCATATTACCATTAGGAGATAAGGTTTAATTATTAATATATTATAAATTTAATATATTATAAATTTATTTAGGAGGAGGTTTGTCTAATTAGCAGAACCAGTAGGATAAGAGCTGTTGTTATTTGATTAATTTACAATCAGGTGAGCACATATGTGCTATATATGGTAATTAAATAAATAATTAATTATTATGAAATTAATTATTGTTGTGTTGTGTGTATTAAAAGCCAGAAAACTGAATATTTTATGTATGTATGTATTTGACTACTACTGTGGATTACTCGATATGTGTTTAAATGATTGATATGTTATATTTGTATTATTGTGTTGTGTTGGGATAAGACCATGACTTGGACTTCCCATGATGCATTTGGGTTATATGCGAGCTATTATATGATTTAGACTAAAATGTCTTATATGTTATATGTGTATCGGACCTGTTTGCAGTGCCCAATTTATAAATGATACTTGGACTTAATGCCTTATATATTATTTGATAAGTCTGACAAGGTCTTTTCCATTTTGCTTAATGTGTTATTATTTCTTGAATGATAGTTGTATATTTATATATGATTGTTTGACTTTATGCCTTTTATATTTTTTGTTAAGTCTGACAAGGTCTTTTCCATTTTGCTTTATGTGTTATTATTTCTTGATTGATAGTTGTATATTTATATATATATATATA
>CANXYC011368319.1:0-14732 GCA_948193065.1 Aleurites moluccanus
AGTGATGATATCTACATGATTTTATAACCTTGGTACAAACAATAAATATTTACATATTGATGAGGAATAAATATGAAAATTTAAAGTTGCATCTCTTGTTTTTCAAATTAAATTTTAGATAAATGAGTTTATGGGTTTGGACTGGAACAATAAAGGCGTAAAAAAGTCATAACTCGAGAGTAGCACTCTTAGATTTAGGATCATATAGTATTTACATAAAGCACTTTGGAACTAGAACTCCTATGAGTTCAAGCTCCTTAATAGACCACATTGATAGTATTTCGAGCAGTCTCCAGGGTCAAATCTCACAAAAATCCTCTAGAAGTTAAGCCTCATAAAGATCTTCTAGAGGTCGAATATAAGAAACTCATAAGGTTTTTCCCTGACAAGGAATTCTAATAGGGCTTTTATCCTAGAAAAAATGACTCAAGTTAGAATAAGGAGATGAACGCGACACATCAAAGATGTCATCTCTGCATATAGCACAAGTACATACATGGTGTTAAAAGTTTGATAAAAGAAATGTGGTTTGTCCCATTAATTTAAATATCTCTCCTCTCCGCTAATAGAAGGTCACCATCTGTTTGTTTATTCCCATCAACCGATGTAGTTGAGCAAGGATAAAAGAAAAATCTCATCCTATTGCTAATTCTCTCTTACTAAAAGAACACTTTATCTCAAGGTTGATCATCTTGTTATTTGAGAATAATAATGGAGAGGCCTTACCAAGTTTAGACTTGACACTTTGATGTTAGTTGTTTATCTTGCAGGTCCAAAAAGTTATTTCAAATCTATACCCAAACAATAGAGATTCATCATCATTCTTTGAAAATTCCTAGATCATATTCAGCATCATCAAATGGCATCGTTTGTAGGGAACGTCTAGTTCAACCATTGGATATTTTTATCTATAATAAAAAATTTTCACTTGGACCTCAAGAAAACTCATTACATAAAAATCCAACAAGACTCTCCAGAAAATGCCTCAAATGCACCTAATAAACTCACCTTCCTCAAGCTAAGCACCATAGGGAGACATTTCAACACTAAAAGACCATGTCACCTAGATTAGAAACATTTTGAGCTCCCAGATTATAAATCCATTCTTAATTCCCAACTTGACCCTACTAGACAGCTTCATTTTTGTTCATCTTCTTATCAACGCAGCTATTCAACTTAGCAACATTACCTAAACACTATTAGCCTTAGTTCACCAACAAATCCCCCATGCCTAAAATATGACTCTAGCATTTGAAACCATGCCTTACGGTGCAACAATATGTCTTGCTTTTGGAAAAAAAGCTTAAGAAAGGGCGAAATTTTTTAGTGAAAGATGAAGACATTAAGAAAAGGTGGATGAGTTACTTTAAAGAACTTCTCAATGATGTCCAAGGTGGTAACATAGTTGACATAAACCACATGACTATAGAGAAAAATGTGACATTCATTAGAAGGATTAGATTTTCGGAGGTTAAGGAGGCTTTGAAGAGAATGAAAGTTGGGAAAAATATATAGTCCTAATGGAATACCTATTGAAGTTTGAAAGTGTCTAGATGATGTAGGAGTAGCTTGATTGACTAGATTGTTTAACAAAATCTAAACTTCAAAGAAAATATCAGATGAATGGAGGAGGAGCTTTTTGGTACCCATTTTTAAAAATAAGGGAGACATGCATAATTGTTCAGACTACATAAGAATTAAGCTCATGAGTCATACATTGAAGTTATGGGAAAGAGTTATAGAACATCGCTTACGTGGTGTTATATCTATCTCTACCAACCAATCTGAGTTCATGCCCAGTTGATCAACAATGAAAAGAATCTTTCTCTTTATAAGCTTGATGGAGAAATGTAGAGATGTAAGGAAAGACTTGCATATAGTTTTTATTGACTTAGAGAAGATTTATGACAGAGTTCCAAGAGAAGTTTTATGATGGGTGTTAGAATTTAAAGGGATATTGATTATGTACATAAAAGTTTTGAATAATATATATGACAAAGCGATGACTAGTTTGCATACAATTGGAAGAGATTCAACAGACTTTCCCATATTAGTTGGGTTACATCAAGGGTTTGCAGTGAGCCCTTACCTCTTCGCTTTAGTTATGGATGAATTAACAAAACATATATAAGAGGAAATTCCTTAGTGCATGATATTTGCATATGACATTGTACTAGTAGATGATAAATAAGAGGGAGTTAATAGGAAGTTAGAGTTATAGAGGAACACTTTGGAGTCCAAGGGTTTCAAGTTAAGTAGAACCAAGATGAAGTACATGCACTGCAAGTTTAGTGAATGTCGAAGTAGAGATAATGAGGGAGTTAGTTTGGATGGAGTGGTATTGTCCCAAAGAACTCATTTTAAATACATAGACTCAATCCTCTAAGAAGATGGAGGATGTGAAGAAGATATTAGCCATAAGATAAAAATTGGATGGTTGAAATGGAAGCTTGCCACGAGAGTTCTACGTGACTGTAAAATTCCATTCAAGTTGAAAGGTAAATTCTATCGTACAACAATAAAACTTGCTATGATGTATGGTAGCGAGTGTTAGGCAATGAAAGAGCAATATATCTCTAAGATATGTGTTGCTGAAATGAAAATGTTGAGATGGATATGTGGACATATTAGAATGGATCGTATTCGAAATGAATATATCAGAGAAAAGTTAGAGTAGCTAGCATTGAGAATAAATTTAGAGAAAATAGGTTGAGATAGTTTGGAAATATGAGTCGTAGGCCAATGATGCACTAGTTAGAAGAGTATGTCATATTAAGCTAGATGTTAGGAAAAAATATAGAGGTAGACCTAAACTAACTTAGGGGAGAGTGATTAAGGATGACTTAGTTGTTCTAGATCTTTCTGCAAATATAACCCATGAGCACTTGGAATGAAAAAAAATCCATATAACCGACCCCAATTAATTTGGGACTAAGGCTTAACTGAGTTGAGTTTTATCATTGTCACATTAGCGTCTGATTGAAAATTTAGAAAAAAAGAAAAAGAAATATTTCAATCTTTGCTTTTAGCAAAGGCCACCCTATTGTTTCCTCTCTCATGTCAACAATGGAAGTCATAATCTTCTTCTCAACAGCTAACCCATTATTTTTTAAAATCTCAGCAATGGTTACAACTGTTGCTATAGCCATCCCATAAGCAAAGGGTTCAACTTCATTGTGTTGTTACATGTATCTCTTGGCGAGATTGATGTAGACAAAGAAGGGCCTTTTGGTATTAGAGACTTGGATAAGGTTCTTCTTGTTAGCAGAAGCTGAATAAATAATGTTCAAGTTCTTATTCGATGAGGGTTCAGATAACTATAGACAGTTCCATAGAAAGGAAATTAATCCTCTAGAGTTATCCTGGCCTAGGAGTTGGGTTATCCAAGAATCAACAGAGACATCATGATCAATAGGTTCCTCTCAAATCACACAAAGAGGTAGAAATATCATCTTAAACCTAGAAGAACCTATGAGAAATCTTAGGATTTCTGATCCTCCTAGAAGATCATATCATGTTCCTCGATTATCTAGAAGTAATTCCACTTTATTAGTAATTAGAGAGGAAGTTCCTAAGACACCAGTCCAGGAAGAAGATATACAATCATCTTCAAATAGTAGAACCATTATAGGATATAGGACTATAAGCTTACCTGTATACGAAGATGGAGAAATTATGGAAAATGCAAGGATGATTAAACATCTAACATTAGTCCCTGAGGTAGTAAAAGAAATACAAAAAAATTCTCAACAATAATCAATTCCTTTCGAGGAAGTTTGGACAATGGTATGTCCTGATACCATGGCATCATCAAAGGTATTTAGTACAGAAGAATCAGGTTTGAGTACATATATTTTTTTAACATTTAAATTTCCTGGTTATTATGATTACTTTTTGGATGCGTTAGTTGATACAGGTGCAATAATAACTAGTGCTAGACCCAATACACTCCCTGATGAATGGTGGAAACCATTATCTCAGCCTATACTACTATGCATGGCAGGAGGAAAAGCGAACTTGGTGACACAATTTGCAAAACAAGTTCCTGTTATCATAAATGGCCAAAAGTTCACAATTGATAAGGTCCTAGCATTCTCTGATTTAGATGCAGATATCATTTTAGGAAATGTGTTCCTAAAAGAGCAAAAGAAAAATAAACCCTTTATACAGGACAATGATTACATCTCGATCGGAGGTGTGAAAATCACATCTATGACAAATCCAAAAAATAAATTAAAATTTAATTTTTATCCAGTTAAAATGTCAGAGTTGTGTGGACCTATGCCCCATGAACAAGCATTCAGAGTGCAAGCCTAGCGTGGTGAAACTTGGCTATAGTTTATTTGATCAAAAGTTAAAGGATATCTCTTGGTACGAAGAATTGTGTTTTAAAGCACAAGGTGTGATAGAAAAACCTATAACACAACCCCAACTGAAAGGAACTAAGTAGGATAAGTTTATTGTAAAATTAGCTGATAATTTTAGTGAAGATCCGCTAAAGTTATGGGTGCTAAATGGCATAACTGCTAAATTACAACTAAAAGATCTAAGCACTATCATCAGAACTAGAAATATAATATAAACCAATGAGATGATAGAGAAATTTGAGAAACAGATTCCTGAATTAATAAAAAAAAATTTGATTAGAGATAGTAATAGTCTACATTCTAATCCAGCCTTTATGGTAATAAATCTTACAGAACAGGTGCGGGGAAAAGTACGAATGGTTATAGACTATCGTCAGATAAATAAAGCAACAAATGATGATAGTTATAAAATCCCTATAGCAGGTGATGTCATAGATAGGGTAAGTCTTAAACAACCTTCTATCTTTTCTAAATTTAATCTAAAAAGTAGTTATTGGCAGGTAAAGATGGAAGAAAACTCTGTAACCCTAACAACCTTCAATGCACCTCAAGGGATGTATGAATGGTTGGTAATGCCACTCGGCCTGAAAAATACTCTAGGCGTGTTTCAGTGCAAAATGGACAATGCATTTAAAGCATTGAAAAAATTTTGCGTGGTCTATATAGACGACGTGTTAGTTTTTAGTAACAATGAAAAAGAACATGAGTCACCTTGAACAAATGATTGATATCTTCAAATATGAAGGTATTATTTTATTTGAAAGAAAGATAGAATGGTTTAATGAAAATATAAATTTTTTAGGAATGGAAATTGAAAAAGGAAAAATTAGGCTACAAAGCCACATTTCTAAAAAACTTATTAACTTTCCTAACGAATTAGAAGATAGGAAGCAAGCACAAAGATTCTGTGGACTTTCTAACTATGCTAGAAAGTTCGTAAAAAACTTTTCTAAAGACCTAGGAATAATATCAAAGAAAACATCTGATAAAGTTCCTTGGTTTTGGGATAATGAGGATACTCAGACTGTCATCCATGTAAAAAATAAAATGAAAAATTTACCTTGTCTTAATTTACCATCAGATGCAGATGAGTTAGTCCTAGAGGCAGATGCTTCAGAAAAATCCTGGGGAGCAATATTAAAAATCAAAGGTAGAAAACCAGAAAAAATTTGTAAGTATTTGGCTGGAACCTTTAAAGGATCCGAAATTAATTATCCAATCCAAGAAAAGGAAGTCTTAGCGGTTAAAAATGGTATAAAAGCCTTTTACATCTTCTTGGCTCCTAAGAGATTCGTAATTAGAACAGATTCAACCTATATAAGTGGATTTATGAATCTGAATCTTAAAGACACTAGACAAGCTAGACTTTTAAGATTGCAAGAATGGTTTAGCTATTACAGGTTTGATATTGAATATATTCCTTCTAATAAAAATATAATAACTGATTCTCTTTCTCGTGAATTGTCTAATTTTACAGATGGACCCTGCTGCAAAAAAAGCAAGCTATGTTGGATCTGTAAAAAAGAGGGTCACACTCGAAAACAATGCACAAAGAAAGTTAAAAAAGGGAAAAAAGATCTCAAGAGCGATAGTTCTGGTTCTTCAAGAACGAAAAGAAAAGTTGTAGCATCAAAAGATGTTATGTACTGGATATATAAATCTCAAGGACATATCTCTACAGAGTGTCATAAGAAGAAGCCAGCGAATTCAAAAGAACTGGTTAGCCCAAAAAAGGTTAACGAAAAGCCAAAGGAGAAATCCTTGATTCAAAAGAACAAAGAGAAAAATCCTTTGGCACCAAAAGTGTGAGTCCCTGAAGATTTTTATGAAAAAAAGCCAAAAAATTGGGCCTTACTCCTGAATAAGTAAAAGGATTCAAAGAAGAATTTCATCAAAAGGATGAAGGTTATTCGGCCGTTATGGGAAGGCTGCAATACCTAACTCCTTCACAGGAGGGTAGCTATGATGGCTCAAAAAAGGCTGGTGGAAATACCAGTGATCCTTCAGTGGTCCCAAACCAAAAGACAAGTGGAAGTGCCAAGGAATCTAGAGTTCTAAACCAAAAGGCTTCTGAAAGTGCCAGTGAACATTTAAAAGTTTCAAATCAAAATCCTTCACAGGAGGGTAGCTATGATGGCTCAAAAAAGGCTGGTGGAAATACCAGTGATCCTTCAGTGGTCCCAAACCAAAAGACAAGTGGAAGTGCCAAGGAATCTAGAGTTCTAAACTCAGAGGCTTGTGAAAGTGCCAGTGAATATTTAAAAGTTCCAAATCAAACTCTTCTACAGGAGGAGAGTTGTAAAAACTCTGGTAATCTGTCAGATCACAAACACATGGCTAGTGGAAATGCCAGTGAATCTTCACAGATTCCAAACCAAACTCGTAAAGAGGATAAAGCTGAAAAAAGCTTTGAGGATGTGAAACCTGATTGTGATGAATTAAATTGGGATATTATTTTTGGAACAACTGAATTCAAAAAACAGGAAATCCAATAATCTCTTAAGGAAGTCACAATGAAAGAATCTAAAAATGAATCTGATGACATTCATGAAGATCATGAAGGTAGATATCCCTGAGGTTTCAAACATTTGCAAAGATGAAAATTCCTGGTACTTCATAAAGTACGACTATGGTCTTTCAAAAGACGGATCTATGTTGTGTTCCGGCTTGCATGGAGGATTAGTCAAAAGAAACTTCAAGCAACTACAACACTTTGTAGATGAAGTTGTTTCATATATTTCATATTTAGAAAAACAACTTGAAGTCCTCAAAAAGGATGAAGAAGATTTCTTTCAGTTAGTAATGGAAAGGGATAGACTTCTTGATGAAACGAGTTCATATATTCCACCAGAAGTGGTCTATACTAGAAAGATTAAGAAGGTGGACTCGATAGATCATTCTATCAAAGAATGTTCTATGTTACACCCATACATCCATTGGCAAGGATATGGAGGTCTAAATCTGAGAATTTCCTCAGAAATGGCGAAAGATAGTCTTTGTTACATAGATGCAGGACTGATAGAAATTATCGAGATCAATAGAAACGATAAAGATCTGTGTAAATCACTTCCAAATATTGTGCAGAAATTCTTAGAATTCTTGAACTCAGATTCAAGAATAATTACCAGTTATATTATTAGCACAATTATGGATTGTGGTGAGGATAAAATTGTTTATTATCCTTATCAAATTTGGGATCTTAGTCTTGTTATGGCTAAATAATTTGTTAACCCACAAAGGTTAATAATTATAACTTAAATTTTTATTTTACCATGTATAAAGAAAACAAGATTATTACCCAAACTGTGAGAATTGAAAATTTCAAAGCTAACCTAGAGAAGGCAATCTATGCAAGTAATTATGTCATTCTCGGAGATAGTAAAGTATTTGTTATAATCTAGTCCCAATATACTCCCATTTCAAGAGTATTGTTCATGATTAAGGGATGAGAAGAAGCACAAAAATTATTTCTGAGACAAGTAGATTTGGATCAAAGTATGGATTTTCAACCTAAAACCATAAAGGTATGGAAGAAGGTTTCTCAGTTCAGAGAGCAACATATTACAGAAGAGATGGCTAGGGATTATGCATAACTAAGAGAAAGTATGGATGCCCCAGTCAGTAACTCACAGATGGAGTGACAAAAAACGTCATCCATGACGTCAGCCTCAGTGTGATAAATGAGGAATTACTTTTCAGAAGTAGCTGCAAATATTAAAGCACTGTCAACCAAAGTACCTTTAAAATTTGTGGTCCAGATGAAAAGAACTTATCCCCAGATAAGGACTGACTTCTTAGCTGTAAAATTAAAGCAATCTTTATCTTTATTTAATTATTGTAATGAATACAGCTGGAAAACAGTACAAGAGGCACCAACTGTCCATTTAGTTTTGAAGTGTTGTAAAGCTGGCATACTATTCCAACTACCTATCTTAATTATTGTACTATTTTTCATTTGAGCTAGCAAACAGTAATACATACACCAGCTTAGTTTATAAAAAGTCTATATATACCTCTTCAGCTTATTGAAGAAGGAGAGCGAAATAAAATACAGAGTTTATTTAAGAACAATCTTTTTCAAGTCTTTATTTGTATGATAATTTTGCTTCTATATAACTTTCATCCTTCAAAATGGTCTGATATCCTGGAGTATTACAGTAAGACATAACCAAGAAAGGGCAGTAAGTCATATCCTCCATATCTCTCTGAAGATATTGCTGGTGACGAGCTTGGAAGGAGGGCTAAAGCTATTGCGGAAGCTTAGTGGACCCAGTCTACAAAGGTATATATATTATAAATGTTTTAAGTTTATATTTAAACATTTATGTCTTCCAACCGATCTGCTAATAACAAATGGTTTAGAGGTCTAGCTTTAACTCAAGCTAGGAGGGAAGAGTTTAGTGCCAGTCTTATACTACAAAATCCTTTCTTTGCTTTATATGAACAAAGAATAAGAGAATTGCTTGTTGCTATAGAAATGATTGAAATACTTGAAAAGCCTAATAGAAAAGATTTTGAACTTAAAAATTTTCTAGACCAAGAAGTTGAATTTAATAATTTTCATTATTTAGAAAGGCTTGGTACTTTTGTACGATTATTGGATGACCAGTAATTCTTCGAGTTACTCTTATCCTGATTGTCATCATCTACATCACGGTGTATGCAAGGATCCAGTAATAGGATTATTAAATTATATTATAGATCGTTTAGACTTTCTAAATAATTCTATAGATAAATTGTTTAAAAATTTAGAAGAGTTGACTCTTAGACATAGTGAGTTTGAGGATTTTTTCCTTGAAAACAAAGGTCTTTTGGGATTTGTTGCCAGTTCTCGCTATCACAACGAGTAGAAAAAGTTGAAAGAAATCAGAAATAAAAGAAAAACCCTTTGAAGATCTTCAGGAGTAGCTCTCTCTAATTTCGCCGCTTAACAGATTGATTATAGAGAGGGCAGACTCACTTGAATGGTATCAAAGCCTAGAAAAAGGGATTTTTGGATTTCTTTGAAGAGAGAATAAGACTTTGGGAGGTTAAAATAGAAATAACAATAGTTTTGGGCAGATAAGGACTGCTAGTGAAAATAAGTTAAAAGTCTGAGGATTTTTGTGTTATGTTTTAAAGATTAAGGACCACAATGTACGTTAGTTAATACTTTAAGGATTATCAGTGAAATGATCTCCTTATTTATGTATAAAAAAAATTAATTAATTAAATGCTGGCCAACTACTTAATTAATTGATCAACTAATACATTTTCTCCGGCTGAAGAAGGAATCATCTCAGCCACCATTTTTTCATCTTTTGCTGAAGTGCCATTTTTTTTTCTTTTGCTGCCATTTTTTTTATTTTTTAATTTTAAATATAATGAATATCATAAAAATATAAAATATTATTATAAAATGATGGTTGATTTTTTATTATTTTTTTAAAATATTTTTTCAAAGATGATAAAATATTAATTTTCTTATTTTTATTATTAATTAATAATAAAGGATAAGATATCAAATTTAAATGATTTGTATATAAATTAATTGATTAATATGTTATTAATTGGATAGAAATTAGTGAATTAGTTAAATTTGTATATGAAATATCAAATTTAATTGATTTAAATATAAATTAATTGATCAATATTTTATTACTTGGATACAAATTAGTCAATTAGTTAAATTTGTATGTGAAATATTAAATTTAAGTGATTTGGATATAAATTAATTTTAGTCAATTAATTAAATTCATATATAAAATATCAAATTTTGTGATTTAAATATAAATTAATTGATCAATATATTATTAATTACATATAAATTAAATTTTTTACATAAAAAATTAAATTTAAATAATTTAAATATAAATAAATTGATCCATATATTATTAATTAAATTTATATCTGTGAGGGACTTCTCGAAAAGACAAGGAGAGAGCACATGCAGTGGGTTTGGTATAGGGTAAATGACAATTAAAGTCTCTACACTTTAGTATTTTTTATTTTGATCATAAAATTAATTTTTCTTTCAGACATATCATTAATGTTTTCAAAATCTTTCATTTATATGTCACTGGCTAGATTGCTGATTTGGCATGCTATGTCATTGCCGAAGGATGACTCGGCCGCCATATTGATACAACATAAACTTTACTTAAGCATCATCGATAAGTCAACAGTGCCACATCACCCTAATTTTAAATGACCGGTGGGGCTCATTACTGCAGAGTTGCAATCTCTCTCTCCATGCATTTATGACACGTAGTTATTCAGAACCGGTTACAACGAATTGACTTTTCTAAGAGAAAAATTGCAATCTTCTTCCCCTCTTTCTTTTAACTTCTCTCACTTTTGACTGTCCTAAAATGTATAATAAAAATATAGGCTACGGTTATAATTGCAAGTGCACGAGGTTATTGTAGTGATTAGTGGTAAGAACACTCAAGGTCGTTCTCTATTAAGAAGACTTCGTTGAGGTAAATGCAATTGATGGTTTTCTTGATTTAAAATAAAAAAATAACAAAATAAATTTCTAAACACTTTAATACAAGCTTTTGTTGTGATTGCAATAAATTAAAAAGAATTTTTGAAGAAATGGTTAAAAAAGTTTAGTGACCCGAGGGAGAGAGAGAGAAAGAGAGAGAGAGAGAGCAAGTGAGCTTTGTGAACAAGAGTGAGCAAAGTGAGCAATTATGAGAGAAAGGTGATTGTGAGCAAATTGAGTGAGTTTGTGAACACAGTAGCAAAATTGTAATTAAGAGAATTTAGAGAAAAACAGATTGAGAGAAAAGAAAATTAAAATTAAAATGAAAATATAATGGCCTAAGCAATAAATAGTAATTAAGGGTTCAAAATGGATGGATGATTTAACTTAATATGATTCATGTTCAAATTAATACCAATAACCATTTAATTAATTCAATTATCTCTATTATAATCAGTATGATACAATTAAATAAATTAAAAGATTAATGAAACAAATCTATTTGATCGATAGACATTACCAAATTGCTTGCTCGTTGATCACGACTATAAACAACCTGTAATTAACTCAAATAAATAAACTAATGTGAATTTGAATTGCAATATAGTCATTACAATTTTTACAATACGGAGAATAAGATTATCACTAGGTATGATCCCCTTGGATAATCCCTTACAAAGAGAAAAAATTACAATAGAAATAATTCAAAAATTACAATAGAAATAATTCATAAATTCAACTGAATGTTCTTGGCATTGGAAAAGAAAATTAGAGAACAAAAAGAAAAAGAAAAGCTTATGTGTAAAAATCGTCCATGGCTTATGTGTTTTATTCCCCTTTTATTTTCCTCTTGATCTTTGTTTAGCAAGTGGACTATGATCCACCATCTACTCTTTTGTTTAGAAATTAATCCTAAATAATTTCCTTTCCTTGTTTAGCCCAAAAATTAAATATGCTTCCAATTTGAAATTGAAACCACCATATAAAATGTTGATTAATTTTCAGTGTGATAAGGACGTGTCGATAAGCTACACGCTCGTGAACCATTTCTCCGTTTCATGCACCAACGTGTTGATTCTTGTACGACTGTATTGCAGTTTGGGCTTTCGAAACTGATTAGGCCACAGGCGTGAATGAATCAAAAGCTCGTGTCTGGTTGGCCGAATTAAAACTTCACGGGCGTGTTAAAATGTAACATGGGCGTGCTGAAGCAGACTAGAACAAACATAGGCATGTTGACTATGAGCACATGTGTACTAGACTTGAGAGATAGGAGCAAGGGCGTGTTGGACTTGGACACAGCCATGTTGCTCGACTCATCTCGGGCTCAGACCCATTTGTATATGGTTTTAATTTTTAATCCAATAATTAAGCCCATTTAGTTTGGTGACCCGAACTCTTGTTTTGTATAATTTATTGCTAAAAATGCTTGAAAAATAGTTAAAAATATAGAAAAATTCTCATCAAACTACTATTAGTAATTTATTAAAAATACTATCAAATATAAATAAAAAATAATTAAATATAATAAAAATATTAATAAAATATATAGGAAAAATAATATCAAAAATATATTAACCAACTTCTCTCTCCCTTTATTTCATTCATCCCTCTCTCATTCTTTTATATATATATATATATATATATATTGAAACCTAATATTAAACCCTAATTCTTGATGAAGGAGCACATATCACCTTCTTTTAGATGATGGTGCAATTGATTATTCTTTATTGTAAATGTGGACTTTCTTGTTTGCTGAAGACATCACGGTTTGAAATGAACCCTGGCAAGAGATACTTTAGGTGTTAGAATTATAAAGATGTAAGTGGTAATTTCACTAATAAGAAGTTGTACCTAAATATAGTTTTTTCTTTGTGGGTAGTTTAGGCATTTTTGTTCATTTGGGTTACGATGGATTTGATATATGCGCATATATGGTGGGTTTGTTGTGTTTTGAATTGTATATGGGTTTGTTTGGTTTTGTTGATTTCATTTTGAGTTAAATATTTGGTTTGATAAATAATTTAATTGAATGAAAATTGTGTTACTAAGAATTGATGTAAGAGGTTCGAGGTTATTGCAACTTTTTTACTGGATTGATGGTCTAACTACTGAAGAAGGAAATGAAGCATATGCAAGGAGATTGAATTGGTGTGAAGGCAATGTGAATTTTAACTTGAAAGTAGGGAGGAGGAAATTTTTGGTGATGTTATAGTTGAAGTAGTTGCACAAAAGGAAAACAAAAAAAAATAGTGTCTGATGCTTTTCATGCTTGTTTTGTCTAGTTTTTTGGATGGGTGTGCCTACTGGGGTTTGTTTAAGAAATTGAGAGTTTATGGCATATGTATGTAACAATGTTTAGATATATTTTCATTTTGAAAAATAGTTGTAAATTGACATTTTATATATGTATGGAGATATTTAATTTACAAGAATATGAAAATTAGATTGCCTTAGACTTGTATTAAATTTTTTCCCTTTAATTTATTGCAAAATCAAATACCATATTTAACAATTTATCCTCTATTTTTTGCCTATGCTATGTTATGTGTATTTGCAAATTCTAATATACACAGTTAACATTATAATCCAAAAGAACTGTATAAAATAGTCTACATATTTACATAATAATATTAATATCATTGGAGTCCATTAGTTCTCTGTTAGAATATACAAATTCAGTATGTTTTCCAAATGATATGCCAAGCATGTTCTCACATTTCATGTTCCCAACACACAAGTATGTTCAAAGCAAAAAGAATAATATATCATATACCAAAAAACAAAATACAAAAAGCTCCTTAATCTGGCAACCCACTATTCAAAATTCCATTGCACATTCAAAGGGTGCAAATAATTTTCTATTGAACCATATTCAAAATAAATTTCACACCCATATCCAAAACACTGGCAACTTCATCTCAATCATTTTTTACTTCTCTTATAATATTTAAGGCTTCCAATATCAAAATCTGGATGTTGTTAAGTCTACAATTTACTAGGTTCTGCTTGGACTGTCTTTGTCATTGAAGGTTTCTTGAACATTGTTTTAGGCCCTTTTGTAATTGGTGTTGCATATATCTTCATATTTCTTGTAATTGGTCTCCTGCTCAATCCAACTCTAGAATGTTTTCCTGCTATTTCAGAGGTAACATTTTTCATATATGTCATGACTGCCCCTTTCCTAGACACTCTCCCAGTATTAGCTAAATGTTCCAATTTTGCCTGTTCTAATCTCTTCATTTGTGTCTTTCTTCTCTCTTTTTTTTTTTTATGTTTTGGTCTGGCAGGGGGTAAAAGGGATTTAACATTGCTCCTAATCCATAACTCAAAACCATTAAGGGGGTTTAGAGTATGGCTATATATTTGGAGGAAGGTTTTGACATTGTAACAATCATCTACATATTCCTTTGGTTTTTTCTATTCAACATCAATGCACATACAACATGTGCACAAGGATTCCAATAAGCTCCCACCTCCTATGACTATATATTTTATCTACCTTATCTATCACAAATTGGCCTCCAGGTCCAAAGACTTTAAATTTATTTCCCCTAGCCCATCTTGAATTGTAATTGAAGGACAATTCAATAATTTTTTTTTAATATCTAGGCACAAAGGCCCTTGAACTTTTTTCAAGGCATCCCTTTTCATCCATAACCTCTTCATAACCGTATGCCTAATTATTTCTAAACAGGTAATAATACCCTTGTCCTTATCCTTTAACATAAAGCTATTAAAACACTCACATATATTATTAAGTAGAAGATCACATTTGACATGTGTTTGGAAATGTGACCTACTCCAGTGTCTTGCTTCTTTGTTGCATAACCATTGATGAGTTTCATGGCATTTGTCATCAAGAGCTTCCATGGACTTTTGAAATTTTTGCA
>CANXYC011368409.1:0-10943 GCA_948193065.1 Aleurites moluccanus
GAGCTCTGTAGCTAGTCTTTTGGGAATAGTAGAATATTTTGATGTATGAATGTTATCTTCTGGATACTCTTGTTCCTCTTTGATGAGAGATGTCTCCTTTTGATCATTAAGGAACAAGAGAAAGATATGGAATGATATAGATGGATATGATTGAATTGATTTGATTATATGTATGAATATGGCAAATGTATGATAAATATGATGTTGCAATTTATTTGATGTTAATAAGATTTATGATTTGTGAGTTGTACGGGTTTATGGTGGCCTTAAGCCTACCCTTGCCCTAGGACCGTCACACCACTGGAGATAGGGTGTGACAGTTGTATATTAAGTGTGGTTATTGGATATGATTGGGATGACATAGGACCACTTAGTATGTAGATAAAATTTGATGGTTATGATATGATGAGTTATGATTGGCATTACGACAAGACTTACTCATCACTCAGTGTTGCTTTCTAGTCGGGTTGGTGCTGCTTAGCTTCGACCGTGATGGAGGAACATTATAAATTGGATTAAGTGACAGTATTTGAATTAAGAGAGCCAAATAAGGGGATCGACATCCCCACATTATGGTTTAGTGTGATTCTTGTTGACTAACTCTCATCCCTATTTGACTATGTGATTATTTATTTATATAACACATTGCATAAGTATTTTTCTTCATAAAATCATTAGATGGCACCAGGTGAGTAAATTGGATAGTATCATTCAATGAGTCGAACGCTCACTCCAATTCATTTATTTTTCCAATTTACAAGTGAGTGTCAGAGTTAGATTATTATCAAGTAGTTTCTGCCATTTTTTCTCCAGCAGTGAAGGTTGTGTAATTATTTATTTTATTTTATATGATCCCAATATGGTAATTACTCTTAGAGGGGGTTAAATAGGAGTTTAAAAATTACAATGTAATACATAACTTATATGCAATAACAGTATTAAAGCAATAATTTAAAGTAATGAGAAAGGAAGGGTTTAGAGAATTCTTAGCCGATTTATAGTGGTTCGGAGCACAATCGCCTCTCCTACGTCCACTTCTCTCAATATTCAACCAATATTAAGATTTCACTATGCAATGGGTTCACAACCCAATCTCTTACAACTTAATTTTATTTGGGATTCTGCCCTTGCAAATAGTTATTCAAGATTTCGCCCTTACAATGGGATACCATCCACAATATCAAATACAAATTCATATTTAGAGATTTATAAGTGTCTCTAATACTCAAATTAAGCTATTTGAAGAATATAAGATGAAATACAAATAGTTTTACAAGTTTTGTACACAAAACAAATGTATTTAAAGCACAAGTTTTCAAATACAATAGAAAAACATAGTATATGAGCTCAAATTAATGAAATAATCTTTATAATCTTTTCAAAGGTATTCCAAAAGTTGCTCCAATTTCAAATGATTTCATATTTATAGTCTTCAAGCATTGTGTAATAAATTTGATCGTTCTGACTGGATTAAATATAAGATCTCTCTAAAAATTTGGTTCCAACAGTTATATTTTTTAAACAAATCTACCAAATGTAACAGGTCAACTATCTATAATGGCCGTTATGCTTGTGTAACGATTGTTATTCATAATCTTGTAATAGTCTTGAGTGATCTATAACTAGTTTGAATTTTTCTTTTGTGTCTCAGACCATTTTTTGAAAGTTAGAATGTAACTTGCTTTAATACTCTGTCAGGGGCGTTACATTTTGAGATGTAACGGGCTTGAATTTTCTTTTTGTTTCTCTGATTAATTTTGGCCTTTTAAATGTAACGATCACTCCATATTTGTCAGGGGCATTATGACTTTCAATCATGCTTGATTAGTTTTGGTGTTGCTTTCTTGTCTTCCTGATAAAAGAACTTAAAGAGTACACAAGATGTAATTTACAAAGCATAAAATAACTTAAGAAGGTTTTATGAACATCATCAAAATCATCAAGGGTACAATAATCTCCCTCTTTTTGATGATGACAAAACCTACTTAGATTAAGCCTCAATACAGTATTCAATGAACTCCCCTTAATCAAAGCCAAAACAATTTTAACTTAACTACTCTAATTTTGCAATATTAACAATTTCTCCCTCTTTATATATGAAAAATAATAATCTCTAATAATACAATAATAAGCCACCAATACTACTCAATATTCCATCTCAATATAAGCTCAACATATAATCTCAATTACTCTCCCCTTTTTATCTATAATCAAAAAAAGAAAAAATGCATTCAAACATCTAGATAACATATAAATCATATCCATCCAATTATACACAAAATAGCCATCAAACATTTATATATGTATAAAACACTATTTAACAAGTGGCCAAATATAGCCAAAATAACAAAAGCATCTACAGTATATAAGCTATATAAAATCCTAAGCTACCAAAATAAAATATCATAATGTAGCAAAATACTAACAAGCATAATATTATCATCCAAACTTAATATCTTCCAAACTCAAGAAAAAAAAGTTTTAGTGGAAGAGAAAATAGAGAAGTAGAAGTAGAGAAGATCAGTCATCGAAGAGAGAACTAAGGATTCTTTTTTGCACGTTGCCCAAAGTGATGATTTCATCGAATAGATCATCCAAGCGATCATTATTCTTTCCAATTCTTCTATTCAATCTAAAATATGCTTCATGAAAGTTGGTATATTAGCAAGTTTGGGTCGAATCTCTGCACTTCATATGGTTTTAATTTGTTGAAGCCATTCTTCATCATTGTCTGAGGAGAATTCCATAATAGATTCAAGGACCATATTGGGAGCCAATTCATGAAATACCCTTATCCCAAGGCAACTCTCTCTTAATAACTCAATCTTATAGACATCGCCTGAAGGTTTCAAGCATTTGAAGTAATCAGTGATCATGTGAATATAAATTCCTAATGTGAGTCCTTCGGATGTACATAGGACAACATCTCTGAATGCTTGGATAAATCTAGGAGCCACCACAAAAGAATAGTTGAAAATAATCTTACTTAGAACAAAAACATCCTCTAGGATAATATACTCAAATTTCTCAATCTTAACAAGTGCAGAATATGTGAGAAATCGGTGAATCACTCTCAAATTCTCATTTCTAAGCATAGTAACATAACTGGTGGAAGTATCAAATGCACTATGACCAATAAGTTTGTTCTGTACTAAATTATGATTCTATTATGGTGGTACATTGGTTGGCCCCACAATAGTCATCCCAAATATAGTTGCAACTTCTTCAATGGATAGGGTTCTAGAAGTGTTATTAAGCCTAAAAGTTATAGACCCATCATGCTCACACTCAAGACTAGAGTAAAACTCATATACCAGATTCTCATAAATTTCTTTGCTTAGGAAGACAAAGTCCATATTTTTGAAAAATCTCATCGAATATTCTCCAACCCTTAGAATAAGTCTAGTCCTTTCTAGAGAAGAAGCACATAAAGAGTATCCTTTGATGGTTTCTTTTTGAGTTAGGGTTTCATACCTTTCTCTTTGACGAACTGAAACACAAATTATACCATAATTCTTCTCTTTAGTAAATCAACTAGAGCTTCCCTTTTCAAGAGCCATGGATGACTAAATTTGAAGAAATTTGGAGAAAAGAGTGATTTTTGAGAGAAAAGTCGAGAGGGAGTTGAGAGAGTTTGGAAAAAATTTAAAATTAAGGTTTCTGAAAATGATGTGCATATATATAAACCTGAAAAGTAAGGGCATTACATATGATGACATACGTTATGTTTTGAAGACAGTCAAGAGCGCCAAAAAAGTGTAATGACCTTTAAAATGGCTTTTGTATGAAATGTGAAAATTTATCGTAATGGCGTTAGGAAAGAGTCAAGGGCGTTACAATGTACTTTTAAGTGAATTGAGCTTGAGAATGAAACATCATAAGCAAGGATAATTTATAATCATTTTTGTGAATTTACAACAATTTATGTCAACTAAATTTAAAATGATTTGAATTTACAAAAATTTCATTATTGAATTCTTAATTTGCACAAATTTGTACATAAATGTATTAAGCATCAATATTAAGCACTTTTGTCATTAAAAACCCAGCATTTCACAAACATACACTTCATATCAAGCATAAAACATCATATAACATAAATTTGATTTGTTCATTCGAGGAAGTTGAAATGATTATACCCGAGAGGTATCAATCATACCCAATTCTCTTCGAATGAAGTAGAATACTTTTTTGTCCAATGGTATTGTGAAGATATCAGCAAGTTGTTGTTTTGTATCCATATACCCAATTCTTATATGCCTTTTGTTGATATCGTCTCTAATAAAATGATGTTTAATATCTATATGCTTGGTGCGTGAGTGATGAATTGGATTTTTAGAAATATTAATGATACTCTATTGCCATATTTTATTGGAATGCAATTAAATGAATGTTCAAAATCTTCAATATGAATTATCATCCATAGAAGTTGAGTGCAACAACTGCGGCTACCACATACTCGACTTTCATGGTTGACAAAGCAACTGAATTTTACTTTTTAAAAAATCATGACACTAACATATTTCCTAAAAATTAATAAATACCAATCCTAAAACCACCATAATCAGCATCGGAGTAGCCATATAGTTAAAATGAAGAACCTTTAGGATACAACTAACCTAAGTTTAGTGTATCGACAAGGTATCTCATGATTCTTTTGACTCTGACGATATGTGATTCCTTAGGATTGGATTGAAAACATGCACACATGTAAACACTAAATAAAGTGTCTGGTCTATACGCAGTTAGATAAAGTAAAGCTCCTATCATGCTTCTATAAATTTTAGAATCAATACTTTTACCTTTCTCATCAACCTCCAATTTGATTGAGGTCCTCATAGGAGTAGGTTGAGGTTTGGTGTTGTCCATTCCAAATCTTTTGAGCAACTTTTTTGTATATTTGGATTAATTGATCAAAGTTTCACGTTCTAATTGCTTTATTTAGAGTCTCAAAAAGAAGTTAAGCTCTCCCATCATACTCATTTCAAATTCACCTTGCATAGGCTTAGAAAATTCCTTCCAAAGCAATTCATTAGTAGCACCGAATATAATGTCATCAATATAAATTTGAACAATCAAAATGTCTTCCTTATCATGCTTTACAAAAAGAGTAGTATTAACTTTTCCTTTAGAAAAATTATTTTCAAGGAGAAAGTTACTTAATCTTTCATATCAAGCTCTTAGAGCTTATTTCAAATCATATAGTGCTTTTGAGAGTTTGAAAACATGATTTGGGTATTTTTCATTTTCAAAACTAAGAGGTTTTCCACATATACCTCTTCTTGAATATGCCCATTTAAGAAAGAACTTTTAACATCCATTTGAAAAGTTTGAATTTTGATAGCATGCATAAGCAAGTAATATTATAATTGCTTCTAATCTAGATACCAGAGTGAGCATCTATTTTCGACACACCTTGAGCTCGAGTCGAAACTCAATGATATAACATCAAGAGTTGAGATTGTAAGAAGAAGATTGCTTATCAAATGGTCGCTTTTACTTTTGGAAATAGGAAATTGCTAGGGTTTTTTAGTAATTGATGATCTGGAATTACATTTTTAGTATAAAAAGGTCAAAATGATTTTGGTTCCTTTTCAGCCATGTTCAGAGGTTCGGATGCAAGTCGGGCCCACAATTGATTGCAGTAAGTCATCGAACCCGCAATAGCATGAGGGTAATTTGTGTTTTTATTAAAAAAAAAAAGTTTTAAAAACTATTTTAAAGGCTTTTAAAAAGTTTCAGATTGTTTGGGACTGTTCGAATGCGAGAACGGGCGAGTGGGATGCGAACAAACCCCTTTGCAGCAAGTTGTTAGGCCTGTGTGATTACCAAAGCCTATGGCTCCTTGCAAGAGTCATGTGGCTTCTTGCATGAGAAGAGCCACAAGGCTCTTTTGTGAGCTATGGAGCTTCGGGCCCGTACGCTCTCACCATCGCTCGCCTCCACCACACCCTTGTCCGATTTTTCTTTTAATTTTGAAATTTCAGGCCTTTCTTTGTGCCAAATTAGCTTCTAAAATGGGTTCTTATTTGGAATTTTAATTAAAAGAGAAGATTTTAGTCAAAAGCTAAACATAAAGTTTGGGGATTTCTTGCTTTAGGCAAGTAACCCTAAAATTATTTTGAAAACTTACTTTTAATTATTTAGGAGGTTTCTCTATTTAGGAACTTTCACTAAACCTAAATAAGAACCTTTGGAATTATTTTTTCCTATTCAAGGGAGGGGAAAAAGCCTATAAATAGACATTCACTCTTATTAGTTGAGGGATCCAAATTTTAACGTCCAAACTTTGAAAAATAATTCTCTTTTCTAATCAATGTTAAACTGAATTGTAATCAATTTTTTTACAAAAACCAAATATTTAGTTAAAGAAATCAATCTATTTCATTCAAAGCATACGAATAATCATTTTCTTCAAGTATCAAAAGAACAAACTTGAGATTTTATCTTTTCTTCTTTTCAGCTTCTTTCAAGAACATATCAAGAATATTCTTGATAATGTTCTTGATAAAAGAAGTAAATTTAATTGAGTCAAAGCTTGATTCAACATGGAGACTTGACAAATAAGCAATCTTCTTCGAGTGATCAACACTCTTGGTATTCAAAACTACACATAAGAGGAACGAAGCCTGAGGGCGATTTGCCGAGTCTTGGTGTGTTTAGGTTTGAGTAACTACTGTATTTTCTTTTTATTATTGCCATACATCTCAATCATGTGAATTATTTGAGCAACAATCCATGTGATCCTTCTTTTTCTTCTTCTTTGTAAAAACTCTTTAACATAAACTAAATCAAAGTTAGAATCCCTATTTAATTTATATGTAACACTCATAATTCAAAAAAAAAAAAAAACAATTGGATTAAAAAGAACCTAGGAAGTATGTTTAGTACCCTTTATGTATGAAACTTGTGTTTTCATTTTTAAGCTACTATTTTATTGTTATTCTTGCTTTAAATTTCATTTTGATTGAGTTTAAAATACCCAAAGTCATCAGGGAAAAGTTTTGGGTTGACTGGGATGAAAAAGAGTTGAAAATCACCTATAAAACATGCAAAAATGATTTGAAAATGAGTGGGGGTTTAGTACCAGGTTCGAAGGGCCATGTGGCCCTTCAAAAGAGCTACACGGCTCTTCCTTGTCCGATGCAAGATTGAGAAGGACCGTACGACCCTTCCTTGGGCCACATGGTCCAAGCAATGCCATGGAGGTAAATTTTTATGCCATGTGCCTTTTTTTGCTTCTTTTGTGTTTATTCTTTGATTCTAATGTTAGTTATGTACTTTTTGTTGTTTATACGTGTTTATATGCCATAATTAGAGGTATGGAACCTTGGTTGGGTATTTATGTGATGATCTTATTTGACTTAGAAGCATGCTAGGTTAAAAGTGCTAAATTTATACTTAATGTTGCATGATTGATGTAATAATGTTTAGTTTAGGTTTTAGGCTTGTAAATTGGTATGTAATAATTAAAGTACATGTTAAAATGAACTTGAAATGAACATAATGCCATGAATGTATAATTTGAGCATGAACTTAAAATGCATAAGATATGGTTAATTAAAAGCAAATTTTGTTGCCATGTAAACATGAAATGTCTCTTATAGGTTAGCATGTTATGATTAGGTTAGATGTTAAAGGTGATTTAACTTAAGAATAATTTGGTGTATGAATTATTATTCTCGATGTGTTTTGATGACTTGTACACAAACCAAATGATTGAAGAAACATGGTTACATGCTTTGCATCATGCATATGTTAAACATACATTTTGATGAGATTAGAAGGAAGTGTGATTGTTTTGCAAAATATATTGTACACGCACTTGGATTATATGAGCTAACCATGTAGGGATGAAGCAAATAAAATACATAACATAAGGCCCATAATGCTTAAGGCTCGAAATGCAAAGTCCAAGGTGCAAAGATATTTTTTTAATGTTTTATATTGTGTAATTCTATTTTCTTCTTTCTATTTCTTTATCTTAAGATGTTAGATGAATGAATGTCTATTTATAATATAATATGATGCAAATCTCTTGCTAGGGCTAGATAACTTATTTCTCATTCCATTTCTTTAGGGCTGGTATGAATTGATATTATGCAATAAATATGAACATTTTATGAAATCTTTAGACATGACATTATGAGATTTTATAATTAACTAGACCTCATATAATTTTGTCTAAGGAGGTTGAATTTTAAATGAAACCACTTTTGACTCCTCCAATCTTTCTTGAAAATTATACCTGATCTGGTTTGTGGTACAGTTAAGCATGTGCCATGATAGAACTTACCTTTTTTTGACTTATGGATTATTTCCTTAAATGATATGTCTTCTTTCTTGTCTTGGATAAATTAGGGATATGTTTAAGTTATTTTGCCTATAATTTTTAGCTAAATAGGGAGGCTGGCCAATGGCAGACGGGCTAGGGTGCCTAACACCTTCCTCAATCCGTACCTAGTTTTCTTACCTGGATTTCTAGATAAGTTGGCCTAGTGCTTAGCTAGAGATAAAATCGTCACTCATTTCCTAAAGAAAGGAAATTCACTACATTTGTGGTCTCGGTTACACCTTTAATCGAGTGGTGACTCTTTTATTTGGTTTGGTTAATCCTTATCGATTTACCTTAGATTATAATCTAGATTGTAGCCGTAAAAGACGCCACAAAGAGCATAAGTTTCATTAAAATCAATACATTCTTCTTGTGAATATCCTTGAGCAACTAACCTTGCCTAGTTTCTTACCACAATTTTGAATTCATCCAATTTATTACGAAATACCAATTTAGTGCCGATAATTGGATGATCTTGTGGTCTAGGAACTAGTGTCCATACTTCACTTCTCTCAAATTGATTAAGCTCTTCTTGTATAGCCATGATGCATTGATCATCTTCAAGAGCATCTTTAATATTATTTGGTCCCACTTGAGAGAAAAAAGCTATAGTCACAAGTATTATAGATTCTTGATCTTGTCCATACACATTGATTTGGATCACCAATGATTTGAGTGTCTTTGACCTCATTTCTTATCTTTGACCTCATTTCTTACTCTTGGAAAGTTTGATTTTTGTTATTAATGAGTAGTTTGTATAGATTCTTCTTTGTCTTCATCTTTCCTATCAAAGTCCATGATTGTCACACCCTAACTCTAGTGGTGCAACGGTCTTAGGGCAAGAGTAGGCTTAAGGCCACCATAAGCCCGTAGAACTCTCATATCCTGGATCTCATACACATTTATATCAAATATAGATATCATTTAATAATCATTTATAGAATCCATATATATATAAATCATATCTTTTTTTTTTTGTATCATTTCATAATTTTCTCTTGTTCCTTACTGATCAAAAGATGCATCCCACATCACTAAGGAACAAGAGTAATCCAATAAGTCATACATCAAAATATTATCATCCCCAATGACCAACTACGGAGCTCTAGAGTATACTCCTAATACATATTGTGTCATAATACCATACATTAAATATACTGTCACACACCAACTCCAGTGGTGTGACAGTCTTAGGGTAAGGGTAGGCTTAAGGCCACCATAAACTGGTAGAACTCACAAATCCTGAATCTCATATACCATTCTATCAAATTCAACATCATATATTTCATGCCAAGATTATTTCCATACATCTATCATGCTCATACATATAATCAAAATCAGCTATATCTTTCTATTATCATTTCATATCTTTCTCTTGTTCTTTAATGATCAAAAGAGACATCTCACATCACTAAGGAACAAGAGTACCCAAAAAGGTAACAATCATACATCAAAATATTATAGTATCCTTCAAAGACCAACTACGAAACTCTAGAGTATACTCCAATACATATTGTATCATAATACCATTAATAAATATACAAAATATCTCAAAAGAATTATTACAATGAAGCGCTTTGGAGTAAATAAGTCAAGAAGCCCGATCTTCTCTATTAGCCCCCTCATGAGCTAAGCTATCACCTGAAATCCATAGAAGAGGAGTGAGCCTTCAACTCAGTAAGATATGAACATTATAAAATAAGAACTGAAAATCGAATCATGGTCATGAACAAATAATTATACCTATAGACATGAAAGAGGTCATGAGCTTTTACTTGAAAGAAATGTGGTACTCATAATAATTTGGCTATATCAAATCATGTTAAATTCAAATCACAGTTCATATTTAGAACATAGAATGCCCACAAGGAATGGCATTATCAAATCTCATTTGGTAGAACTGATCACATATCATAACATACGTATCGGTAGCCTTGCTACCTCAATGTGCACACATGCTTGGCCAGGCATGTGCCTAGAGCTCCTGGCTCCCTCTAGGTGGAACACCAATAAAAATCCTATCGGCTGGGCTCCCAAAGTGCACAATGGACCAATGAATTTACTCTCATTGGGAAGAGCGTTTTATCCATGGGTCATGGGTTTCAATCTCATAGGAAGTATATTGGTCGCAAGACCATCATCAAATAACATCATTCAAATCGAGTTCACAAGCAAGGAATATATGTATTTGATCCAAGAAGATTGATCAAGCCATTTACATTATTCAAGCATATAAATATATATATATTAGATAATCAAATATAAGAATACTTGGTCATTTTAATTTCAAAGAACAATAATTAAATAGGATGTTCATACTTACCTCTAGCATAATTTCTCTTATTTTTCCTCTTAGCAAACTGCCCACTTATGATTCCTCAATCAAATTCAAATTTCTTCTCCTAAGAAGTTCCCCAAATATATAAAATTAGGGTTTCTCCAAACCAATAATATTTATCATGATTTCCTATTAATTAATTATCTTAGAGTCTCTATTCTTAATTCCTAACAACAATTTCATTTATCTCTTAAAGAAAATCTGCATTAAATCTGTATTAAATTTTCGGAGTTACTGTTCATGGCAGTCTCACCAAATTAATTTCTCCCA
>CANXYC011368753.1:0-13545 GCA_948193065.1 Aleurites moluccanus
TTTTGGCTATCTAAGCCATTAAGTGAGTTCAATATACTCTATTTTATATGTCCAAGGTGTTCAATTGAATTATGAAATTGAATGGAGAAAACCCCCATTTGGCCAAACCATGCTAGGTGTTTCCCTTTGAAATTTTACTTATTTTTCCCTTGATTTTTCCATTGAAATTGATCCTTAATTTATTGTTTATTATGATATTTAAGTTGTTGATTGAATTTTCCCCATTGTGAACCTTTGAGTTGTTGATTAAGCAATACCAAATTTCCACTAAAACCATGCCTAATTGTTGATTGAAAGTTGCACACCAACTATTCTATGAAATGCCTAAACCAAAGTTCCTTCCTTTGTTAACTTAGCTAATGCCATTGTTGCTAGCGACATTGGTTAGCTAATGGCACTAGTGTATATGGAATTGGATGCCTTTGATGACAATGAACCAAAACTTGTTTATTGTTACCATTGTAAACCCCTATAATTGTTACTGTACCGATAACTACAACATTGATAATACAAATTGTTTCACAGATTGATACTGTTATTTTTCATACTGTTACTATATCTTATCCTTTGATATTATTCCTTTGATGATACATATTGTTTCCTATGCCTTATAAATGTGTATTTGACATAACTACCCAACCGATGGGGTAGTGGGTAAAATCCATCGATATTATGCACAATGACCTGCTGGACATAGTTAATAGTCCAGAACCCTAGTTGGGAAGGGATTTGTCCTAGCCATAAGGCTTGGCCAGCCTTATGTATTTTACAAATACTCACTGTTACTATTACTGGCCCTTAGTCTATCACTTCCACATACAGACTTGACAGTTAATCTTATTATTGACACATCCTATTTTATCATTATCAGTACCATTATTTATGGACATTGGTGTGCACTATCCTCTCCTTTAACACTGTCTATTTTATTTCTTTCTATTACCTTACTCAGTATTTATTATTCTGTATATTGAGCTCACTGAGTATTTATATACTTACCCTCTAGTGTTTAAATTTTTCAGGATAGGAGCAGTGACTTGGTTCCCAGTTTCTTCTCCGAGGAACTAGAGTACATTTAGTAATGTAATTACTTTAATATTTCTGTATATGGTTATTTTTCTAGATAAGCTCCATGGTATGTAATAATTGGTAATTTAGCAGAATAAACTATATAAATATCATATATGTATGATGGAATCTATATTTCTTGACTGTTATAATTTAAATATGCTTAATGATTATGATATTGATATTAATTGGAAAAATTAGAATTTTATTGCTGGTGTTCTTGTAACACCCTCAAATTTCATTTATATAACCTTGAATATATGTTGTTTAAGCATAAATAAAGTTAGTTTAGACATTAGAACATCATAGTTGCACAATTTGACAAATCACTAAAAATCAACCTGGTGGATAGGTAAGCACGTCGACATTTTGATTAACGAACGGGTTTGGAATTTTAAATTTTTAATATCACCATTAGACTCATAAGCTAGAGAAATATAAGAAATATTGTTTCAAAAATAAAATAGGACAAAAAAATAAATAGTTATAAGTTTCAGGTTCAAAATACAAATACGAGAAGTGTCCGAGGGAAAATCGAATTAACTGAAAGTTAATTCATATAAATATGTTTTAATTCTTCATTAAATAGAAAAATTTTCTCCATCTTCCATAGCCAACCAGCTGAAACTCTCCACCTCCAAAACTCCACCAATTTCATCCAAACTTCAAGCAAAATCGATAGAAAACTCGGTTAAACTATAGATTAAGCTAGTTTCCCTCGAAAATTCCAAGAAATTCAAGCTAGAAATTGATGAAACACCAAACCTAAATTTCAGCCACTTGAAAAATTCAGGTGAGGATGATGTTTTATTCATTTTTTTTATTCATTTAAGCTATCTAAATGATTATAAACATGATTAGATCGATAGATTTCAAGATTGGATCGAAATTAGAGAAAACCTAAAACTAGGTTTTTGTTTGAAATAGATTTTTTGTATAGGATTCCATAATTCTAATTAATGTTTAAATATTTTAGTTAGCATCCATTTAAGGCTAAATATATTGTAAAATTGATTGTAGAATCGAAGGAAACTGAAGAACATTGTTTTTGCCTGTTATAGGCAAATAGGCATTTTATCGCGTAAACGATCAAACCGTCGGTTCTGATGAGTTATATATATATTATTATGCATGTTTAAACCTTTCTTTGATCAATTTGAATCCATTTAAATTCCTGCAAATTTTTGGCCAAAGTGTTTCATTTGAGTTTCCTTTGAATTTTTCTTGAATTCAAGCTCCGATTGTGTTGTTTATTGATGTCTATAAACCCTGTTTGATAGTGCCTTTGTGTTTGTTGCCATTGGGGATTGAATTGTGAACTTTGATTTTTGATCAATATGTCCCAAAACTAAATTTATTTAGTCCTAAAGTGGTGCGCACCTAGTGCTCGACAAAATGTCCTTTGTTAATTTACTTAAGAAACCAATTGTTACCAAATTTGATAAAATGGATGACTTTTTTTGTTACCAGTGTAAATGTGTCATCTTGACATATTTTGAACTTATATCCTAAATGAATTTTCTGGCATTTTTCCTATACTATAATGTTCCTTTGTTAAGGATAATGATCCTATATGTGTTTACTTGCCTAAACAGCTCAAATGAGCTAAAGTTATAGAAATTGAGCCTTGCTAAATCTCTTGCCTAGTTGATATCTTATTTTCTATCTCTAACATATTCTAATGTTTGTATGATAGAGATACCTTACTGATGGGGTAGTGAGTAAATACCATCAATATTGTGCATAATGAAATTCCAGTAATACCCTAGCTAGGAAGGGTTATGGTCCTGACCATAGGGTTTGGTCCACCTTATGCTATTTACATGTTATATTGATAATTATATGCATTTCATGGCCCAATATTTGTTATATATACATAGTTATTATTTCTCCCAGTGCCTATACATTTACATTTGATGTTTACAAGCCATTTCATTTGATTTGGTCCTTTGATGTGCTATCCATGAGTCAATTGTTAATACTGTTCATTTGTTATTTCCTACCCAACTTAATGTATGATAATATATATATTGACTCACTGAGTATGAAAATACTCACTCTTTTAGTGGTTTTATCTTTTCAGGTTAGGAATAGAGCTGGTCCAAGATTTCTTCATCAATAGATCCAGTTTTGTTATAATAATGTAAATACCGAACTTGTATATATTCCTTGTATATATTTTAGATGCTCCATAGATATGTAAATTATTGGGATGACTATACTTAGTATGGTCTGTAATATTATTAGTTACTGATATTTAATATATATGAAACGTGTTGAAATCATATATGATCACAGATGATGATAGATAGACTAATTATATGGATATAGATATATCATAGCAGGTGATGTTTACAGGTTATAGAAGAGTTCTATGGACGTCAGTAGCCTTATGTTGTTCCTACATCTTAGGACTATCATGTTCCAAAATTAGGACGTGACAATTCTACAGTATTGGATGTCTCAGACTATTCCCACATCCTAGGATCATCATATCCCAAACTCAGGTCAAGACAGAGGTGGTATCAGAGCTTAGGGTTACATGAATAGTATATAGATACAATATTAATAGGACATATGATAAACCATGAAGCATTAAGAATTCATGTTTCATCTTTTGCAGTTTTCCTTATATTTCTATATAATCTGTGATACCTACCATACTAAACTGTCTTTTATTTCCTGTAGTGATTGAGATGTCAAAAAGGGGCGAAATGAATTATAGATTTAGAGCATGATAGAAACAGGGAACCTAGCAGAGAGGATGAAGTGGCCTCAAATGAGTCATTAATTAGGGAGGAAATAGAAGAACCTCCCTGATCCTGACGGAGAACAGAGGATACCAGGGGTAGTGAAGATCCCTGAAGAGTAGAGATGATGTAGGGAATGATGGAATCAAGTCGAGAATTGCAAGAATTGAGGCTAGAAAGGCAAGCAGTGCCTCCTCCAGCACCATCAGCAGTACCTCCTCCTATTGCACCAATTGTTCCACCGGTTGTACCTATTCCACCAGTGCCAGCACCACTTATAGCAAATCCAGTCGAGCTTGTATTTCAAGAAGGCAACCATACTATTGATGAAGGCGGGGTAAGCATGTTTAATTTTTTGAAGCTAAATTTGTCAGAATTTAAGGGTGATAGAGGAGAAGAGCCAATAGATTTCCTGGAACATATAGAAAAAGTAGTATGGAGACTATCCTGTTTTGATGCACCGGCTGTAGAGCTAGTGGGATTACTGCTAAAAGGAAAAGCATGGACCTAGATTTCTAGACATATTGAGACTCAGTTGTATAGTGATCATCCTTCTACTTGGGCACAATTTAGACAAGCATTATTGGATGAGTTTCTCACATAGGGTGTGAAAGCCAATAATATTATTCAATTTGAATAGCTAGAGCAAGGGAAAAAAAGTGTAGAGGAATATGCAGATGAGTTTATCAAACTGAGTTGTTATGCCACCAGGATAGCACCGACAGAGGCAAATTTGATTAGCATATTCAGGAAAGGTCTGCATATATCCCTGCATAATGCTTTGCTGTCTATAGAATTTACTTTTTTGACTACTATCATTAATGAGGCAACACAAATGGAGAAAAAGTACAGAGAAAAGAGAGAAAAAAAGGGATTAGAGGAAGAAAAGAGGATCCAGTGGGCAGTCTAACAAGGGGGAAGGAAGTTCCCAGCAGCGACAGATAGATATAATATCTAAAGCAGATAAGAAACAGTAATCTGGTAGCCAAAGAAGAAGAGGACAGGGAAGAGGTACCCCTAGACAAACAGCTCTTAGGTATTCACAAGGATCCTCCATACCGATGTCTCAGGAACCTAGTGTACCAGTATATGAGTTTTGTGGTAGGAGACATGGAAGGGAATGCAGGTGGCAGACAGGTGCCTATCTGAGATGTGGCAAACAGGGCCATTTTGTTAAAGATTGCCCTATAAGATATGAACAACAGACTGTTACAGTGACTTCACAACCAATAGTATAGATGAGTTAGACTGGTAACATAGAGGTTATAGGCAGAGGTAGAGGTAGAAGTCAGGGACAAAGTAGCAGTTAGGCTCCTGCTGCGAGAGCACAGGGACGTGTATTAACAGTGAACCCTTAGGAAGCACAGAAAGCAGATAGTATAGTATCAAGTATGATTCCAGTACAGAATGAAATTACTCAAGTATTGTTTGATTCGGTTGCCACACACTCTTTTGTTTCACCAATGTTTGCACCTAAGCTGCATATGGAGAGACAGTTATTGAGGGTACCATTAGAGATCTCAACTCCTATAGGGAAGAGTATAGAAGTAATTTAAGTGTATCCGGACTGCATGGTAGAGATTGAAAGTAGAATTCTACGTGCTAATTTAATTAAGTTGCATGTGTTAGAATTGGATGTGATATTGGGAATGGACTGGTTGACAGTTCATCGAGCAGTGATTGATTGTTTTGAAAAGAATATTAAATTTCAGCCTGAGGGGCAGACTGAGTTTGAATATCAGGGTGATAGATGTGAATCTGGTATCAAGTTTATTTCAGCTATCGGGGCTAGAAAGATGTTAATAAAGGGATATTTGGCTTACCTAACATATGTGGCAGATATACAGAAGACTCAGACAGGAATTGATCAGATCCCTATTGTCAGAGAATTTCCTGATCTTATTTGCTAGGGCTACCCCCGTAAAGGGAAATTGAATTTGAAATTTAGGTGTATCCCGGTACAGATTTGATATTTATTCCTCCCTATCGGATGGCACCTACAGAATTAAAGGAGTTGAAAGATCAACTACAAGAATTACTAGATAAAGGGTTTATTAGACCAAGCAGTTCTCCTTAGAGTTCTCTAGTACTATTTGTGAAGAAAAATGATGGTTCATTATGGATGTGTATCGACTACAGATAGTTGAATAAGGTAACTATTAAGAATAAATATGTCCTAGGGCATGAGTAGACTTAAGGTCACCGAAAATCCGTAGAACCCATGAATAATCTATTTATCAATCATTCAATCAATATTAATTTATTAATCAATACTTAAATCTTATTATTACTTATAAATTTTACAGAAATTTTACCAGAGTTTCATTTGTAATTTTAATCCTATTCCAGACCCAAAACCAAGTCTTCCATAAATTATACAGCCTGCACTAAAAATTATTTGTACACTCCCAATAATTTTTCAACCTTATACCCTCAACTTCACAGTTCAATAGTCATACATAGTACTTCTAAATCTTTTTTTTCAAAACATGAAAATTTCATTATCATTTACTTCTGTCACTGTCTTTATCACTTTATTATCATTGATATTTTCAATCATTATGCATTACACATTACATTTTGAATGTCACTGTAATATTAAATATTTCACTGTTCATACATCATTATAATACTCAATCATTTAATTAAACATAGTACCATGGAGCTCTATGAGTGAACACTTATAAATTTTAGCGAATAATATTCTACCTTATTGTACTTAACATTCCAAGTCGGAGAAGAAATTGACTTGGAATCAGCCTTCACTATCTCATTCCAGTAAAAATTATAAACCACAATTAGGTGAGTATAAAAATACTCAGTGAGCATGCATACATCATTACACATGTGTTATAAGCATATAATAACAAAAGTGGTCAATAGTAGTCAAGTGTCAATAAATACAATGAAAAATATCAGTATATTCAATTCACATATCAAGGTTAATTAATTTGCACATCAAATGTCTTTGGGAGTTTGAAGTAGGTAACAATCAAATCGATGATAAACAATAATCAATGAAAGAATGGCCATCAATAGTAAGCAATAAGGTATAAGTTTGGAATCAATGAATAGGTAAGTAATACTCATATCATATGGATAAGACAGATAAAAGGGCCATGAAACATGTAGACTATGTGTAATCACACAGTCAATCTCATATCATGTACATAAGGCTGATTAGGCCCTATGGCTAGGATAGTTAACCCTTCCCAGCTAGGATATCTCATATAGTCAATATGCATATTGCCAACGATATGTACCCACTACCTCGTCAGTGAGGCAGCTCTGTCAAATCCACATGTAAATAGGCCAATGGAAATCAATAACAATATCAAGTATTCATTAGGAACATTACAGTACAATGGCTTACTTGTCAATACATTTCATTAGTCATGTATCAGTTTCTTTTCTTAATGCAAAGGTAGCAATTAACAATAAATATCATGGTTAAACATTTGGTGTGCATACTTTTAGGAGCAATTCAGGTACATAATCAATCAAGAACAATAGGTATTTCAATATCAATAACAATCAAGGGATATGGAAGATTTCAATATTTAAGAATGATCAACAATAGCAATGAGGCATTTAACCAATAATGAAACATATTCATTGGGTCAATAAATCAAAATATGGTATGCATAATGATGTATACATTACTCACCTCCTAGAGCACTTTATATAGCACTTTATTTATTCCTTCCGTTTCCAAGTCCATTTCCTTGGTTCATTGCTCACATACTTATAGTACTCATCATTGTCTTTCATTCATTCTTGCCTCTACATATGCAATTAATTTTCCATTTAGATACTATTTAACATAAAATTACATTACTTATACTTATATTAAAGAAAATTCCTCAAATTTCCAAATTACTAAGATTTTTCTGTGCAAAAATCTTTACTAGCAGCCTGTGTTCCATTACTCATATCTCTCTCTACTATTATCCAATTGCTTCAATTCTTATTCCTAATTAAACTTAACATATAAGGTTTTATCATATCCAAATTTCATATTAAAATCATTACTACATAATTTATAGTGTTAATTTAAACATAGGCCTATAACCAGCCCTGCTACCCTGCATTTTGCCTGAAATCCTATTCTAGCAGATTTTGTTCATTTGCTAATAACTCAATCAATACTTAACAAATTACTATAATTCCTTTTCCTATTGAAAATAGACACATATAATTATAACATATCCAAATTTCAAATTTTTTGAATCACTGTACAATTATTAGTGAATTTTCAAATTTGAATTATTGCCCTGAAATCTCTATCCAAATATGTCCTATTTCTATGCCTGTAATAAATTCCTTACTCATCCAATTACAAAAAAAAATTTACATTCATTTATATCACACATAAATTATCATCTTTCATGTTTAACACTTTCTCTAATTCAGAATTTAAGGTCTTCAAATTAATACAATTTTGTAACCTATATTTTGTTAAACAATCATTCCTGGCAGTCTATACTTGTAACCCAATATATCATAAACCACAATTCCAATTGAAAAAACATTTTACATTCTTATATATACAAGACATAAATGAACACTTTTCATGTTGAACATATCTTCTAATTCTGTCTCTATCATTATGTACAATAAAAATACATTAGCATTTTCCCATAACCCTAATTACAGGTTAGTCACAATTTTTACCTACTAACTCTCCTCACTTAGAATTTTCCAAATTCTTTTTATAGATATCTAATAAAGATATTTGTCTACAACTTTCATGTTTTAACTATCTTTAAATTTAGTCTTTAAAATTTCAAAATATTAGCCTCAAGTTCCTGCCTCCAAACAGAATTCAGAAACTATATAAACCCTAACTCATTCCTTACATTTTTAGCTTAATTACCTCAATTATTTGCCAAATCATACCATATAACTCTTAAATTAAACTAGAAACTAAAGTTTAGGAGATTTTATTTTGAATTAAATATCTGAATTTCATCCTCTCTTGTTTTCCCTAAAACAGTGTTGATATCCATCTCCATCCTTATCTATTTCTTCCATTCTTCTTCTTCCTTACATAAATTTTCCTTATCTTCTTCATGGTTTCTATGGAAAAGTTAAGACAATATTTTGGAAGATTTGTTGTATGGTCCGGCAATGTTTTTCTCAAATTTGTCTAACTTATCAATTTTATATACTAAAATTAATTTTAAAGTCAAAATGGAAAAATCTAGATATGGTCCACTTGTACACTTTAGATGGAATGGTAGAAAAATCTTAACAACAATTACTATCCCTTAAATCGCGGCTGGCCACTACCTTGAATATTCCAGAATCTTGGTGTAAATAGGTGAGTCCCATAACTTTGAATAATTATATTTTGGTCCAAATTTTTTTTATTTGCATTTTTTACCCCAAAACTTTCTGTAATTTATTCTATCTATTCTGTTTAGATTCAACCTCAAGTGTGGGGAGTGAAATATCTTATTTTAAGTTGTTCTATCATTTAAAAATAGTTATGGGTCATTTCTGGATCCCAAACAATGGATTTCCAAAATTGCCCTCAAAGTTGCATTTATTTATAATTTTGCCATTATTCTTATTTTCAGTGTTCCTAAATATTTTTCAACTCTTTCTTTTCACCATATTTTCACATAAAATTAGCTTATTTAATCCCCTAGGTCTGGTTCAAAAATTCTTAAATTAGCCAGACTTCTATTTTCCCAACAGTATTCTCGACATCGACGATTTCCGAAAAAGTATTTCATTTTCTTTCTAACTGTATCTCTAAAATTATTTCCCATCATTTCAATACTTTTAAACCATAAATTGATAATTAAATCATGCATATAAGATGGGGCTTCCTAGGGTATTATAAAAATATCCTTTGTCGCGGATCAATGATTTATTTAATCAGTTGCAAGGTGCAGGCCACTTCTCTAAGATTGATTTGAGGTATGGGTATCATCAGTTGTAGATTAAGAAGGACGATGTACCCAAGATAGCTTTCAAAACCTAGTATGGATACTATGAATTTCTAGTGTTGCCATTTGGGTTAACGAATGCTCCTATGGCATTTATAGATTTAAAAAATCAGGTCTTTAAGCCTTACTTGGATAATTTTTTTATAGTGTTTATTGATGACATTCTTATCTATTCTAAGAGTGAAGTAGAACATGCAGAGCATTTGGGAACAATATTACAGACACTGCGAGAACATAAATTATATGCCAAATTGTCGAAATGTCAATTTTGGCTTACTGAAGTCTATTTTCTGGGTCATGTTATCAGTAAAGAGGATATTAAGGTAGATCCTCAGAAGGTAGAAGCTATTGCCAATTGGCCTCGGCCTACTAATGTTATTGAGATACGCAGTTTTCTTGGTATGGTTGGTTATTATAGGTGATTTGTGAAAGATTTTTGAAGATTGCTACTCCATTGACTAGACTGACCAGGAAATAGGAGAAATTACAGTGGAAAGATGAATGTGAAAGGAGTTTTCAGACACTAAAGTCATATCTCACGATTGCACTAGGGTTGGCCTTACCAATGAAAACTGATAAATTCATAGTGTATTGTAATGCATCCAAAGTTGGACTAGGGTGTGTGTTAATGTAGAATAAGAGAGTTATTGCCTATGCTTCGCTATAGTTAAAGAATCATGAGATGAATTATCCAACTAATGATTTAGAAATGGTTGCAGTAGTCTTTGCACTGAAAATCTAAAGACATTATTTGTATGGAGCTAAATGTGAGATCTACACGGATTAAAAAATCCTACAGTATATTTTGCAACATAAGGATTTAAACCTCCTGCAAAAAAGATGGGTTGAACTATTAAAAGATTATGATTGTGAGATATTATACCATCCGGGTAAATCCAATATTGTAGTAGATGCATTGAGCCAGAAATCAATGGGAAGTCTAGCTCATATTACTGCTTCAAGAAGACCATTAATCCAGGATATCAAATAACTAATTGATATGGATGTTGAATTGGAATTGGGATCCCAGGATCAAAACCAGACTCTGATAGCCCAGTTTCAGGTAAAGCTTATAATGATTGATGATATCAAAGTAGCGCAGGAAAAAGATCCTTATCTACTGAGGTTAAAAGAAGATGTGCAGAATTGTAGGACGTCTAAATTTTTAGTGGATAATGGAATATTGAAATGTGGGAAACGACTATGTTTACCTGATACTAATGGGTTACGAAAGCAAATCATGAAAGAGACACATTATGCTTACTACAGTGTTCACCCTGGAGTTACAAAGATGTATCATGATTTAAAAGAGCATTACTGGTGGCCAAATATGAAGTGTGATGTAGCTAAATTTGTGTCTTCTTGTTTAGCCTATCAGCAAGTTAAGTTTGAACATCATAAGCCATTAGGTTTGCTATAGGAAATTGAATTACCATAGAGGAAATGGGAATAAGTTACTATGGATTTTATGGTTGGTTTACCGAAGACATTATAGAGATATGATTCTATCAAGGTTATAGTTGATCGACTGACTAAATCAGCTCACTTTTTTTAGGTGAAGACCAGTTATACTACAGCACAGTATGCTCATATATATGTTGATAAGATAGTACGACTTTACATGTGCCATTGATGATAATCTCTGATAGGGGAACACAGTTCACATCGAGGTTTTGGTAGAAATTCTAGGAGGCATTAGGTACATAGTTACAGTTTAGTACTGCATTTCATCCACAGACTGAGGGTCAATCAGAACATACTATATAGACATTGGAAGATATGTTGCGGTTATTTGTACTAGATTTCAAAGGTAACTGGGATCAATATTTACCATTGATTGAATTTTCATATAACAATAACTATCATTCATCTATCGAGATGGCTCCATATGAAGCATTGTATGGCAGAAAGTGTCGATCACCTATTTGTTGGGTGGAACAAGGAGAAAAGCATTTAAAAGGCCCTAAATTGATTAATGAGACGATAGAGAAAGTACCTATTATTAAAGAAAGGATGAAGACTACATTCAATAGACATAAAAGTTATGCGGATCCTAGAAGAAAGGATTTACATTTTACTGAAGGTGATCATGTTTTCCTTAAAATTTCACGTATGAAAAGTGTGATGAGGTTTGGGAAGAGAGGTAAACTATCACCTAGATATATCAGGCCATTTAAGATCCTGGAGAAAATTGGTAATGTTGCTTATAAATTGGTGTTTCCACCTAATTTGAGCTATGTGCATCCAGTGTTCCATGTGTCGATGCTTTGCAAATATTTATCGAATCCATCATATATATTGGAACCACAAGATATAGAGATCGAGGAAGATTTATCATATGAAGAAGTACCTATGAAAATAATTGATCATCAAGTCAGACAACTGTGCAATAAGAAGATTCTGATGGTGAAAGAGATATGGAGAAATCAATCAATAGAAGACTGTACTTAGGAAAGCGAGCGAGATATGCGTGCTAAATATCCACACTTGTTCCAGTAGCCAAGTACGTTTATATTTTAAATGCAAGGATGAATTTATTTGAAGGGAGTAGTGTGTAACACCCTAAAAATTTTGATTTAGTTATTAGACAGTTCTCTTAAGTATTGGTCTAATAACACTGGTAATAATTACCTAAACTGAAGAGTTAGTTCAACATCAAATCTAAAGTTATTTAATATACAAATCGATGGGTAATAAGAGAACTAAAATAATATTATTTATTGATAAAAATAAATAATGGAAAAGTGTTATGGAAGATAGAAAATCAATAGAATGGCAAAACTATAAATAAGTGCAACTTTAGGGGTATTTTTGAAAACCTGTAGTTTGAAAATTAGAATTGGACCCAGAGTAATTTTATATGATAGAATAGCCTAAAATAAGCCTTTTCACTCCCCACACTAATATTTGATTGTAAATAGAAATAAAAGAATTGATTACAGAAAGTTATCGGGTAAAAGTGTAAATAAGAAAAGTGTGGGGGCTAAAGTATAAATATCCTAAATTTTGGCATATAAATACCATGCCTTAGGATATTTTTCATCCAAACTTCATCCTCTTCTTCTTCTCTTCTTTATGGCCAACCCATTCAAGCAAGTTATCCACCAATTTTTTTCATGCAAATTTCAAGGAAAAACCATAAAAAACTTGAATCCAACCTATTTCCATCAAAATTTCTTTAAGGAAACAAAGGAAAATTTGAAATTCTTCACCACAAGATTTCGGCTCACCCACCCAAGTGAGGTAACTTGAAGTTTTTGTCCATTTTAAGGTTTAAATAGTTGATTTAGATGATGAATATCATGATTTTAACAACCAATTTGCACTAATTAAAGAAATCCCTAATTTGGAACCCTAATTTAGTTATGCCAAATACTAAATCTTGAATTAGTGTTGTATAATCTTTAATTTAGTTAGAATAAGTTTTTTTTACCATCATTGGAAGCTAAATTTATGGTTATATTGGTGTAGAATTCAAGGTTGCTACAAAGTCTTCAAATAGCCAACTATAGGAGAATTTGGTGCTTAAGGTGGAATTTTGGTTGAAGGTGGAATTTTGGCTATCTAAGCCATTAGGTGAGTTCAATATACTCTATTTTATATGTCCAAAGTATTCAATTGAATTATGGAATTGAATGGAGAAAACCCCCATTTGGCCAAACCATGCTAGGTGTTTCCCTTTGAAATTTTACTTGTTTTTCCCTTGATTTTTCCATTGAAATTGATCTTTAATTTATTGTTTATTATGATATTTAAGTTGTTGATTGAAT
>CANXYC011369112.1:0-14883 GCA_948193065.1 Aleurites moluccanus
AACAATAAATATCATAGTTAAACATTTGGTGTGCACACTTTTAGGAGCAATTCAGGTACATAATCAATCAAGAATAATAGGTATTTCAATATCAATAACAATCAATGGATATGGATGATTTCAATATTTAAGAATGATCAACAATAGCAATGATGCATTTAACAAATAATGAAACATATTCATTGGGTCAACAAATCAAAACATGGTATGCATAATGATGTATACATTACTCACCTTAGCTTATAACTTCAACATTTCTCTTTTTCCTTTATCCTTGGTTCTTTGTCTTATCTCTTATGATACCCATCACATCTCTTATTCATTCTTGACTCTACATATATAATTAATTTCAATTTAGATACTATTTAACATAAAATTACATTACTTATACATATATGAAAGAAAATTCCTCAAATTTCTAAGTTACTAGGATTTTGCCTATAAAGAACCTTACTGGCAGCCTGTGTTTTATTACTCATATCTCTCTCTATACTTATCCAATTGCTTCAATTATTATTCTTAATTAAACTTAACATATAAGTTTCTAACATGTCCAAAATTTACATTAAAATCATTACTACTCGATTTATGATATTAATTTAAACTTAGGCCTATAACCAGCCCTGCTACCCTACATTTCGCCTGAAATCCTATTTTGGCAGATTCTGTTCTTTTTCTAATAACTCAGCCAATACTTAAACAATTTCTGTAATTACTTTTTCTATTGAAAATAGACACATAAAATTATAACATATTCAAATTTCAGAATTTTTGGATTACTGTACAATTATTAGTGAATTTCCAAAATTAAATTATTACCCTGAAATATCTATCTAGACATACCCTGTTTCTATACCTATAATTAATTCCATACTCATCCAATTATAAAACCATTTTACAGATATATATATAACACATAAATGATCATCTTTCATTTTTAACACTTTCTCTAGTTCAAATTTTAAAATCCTTATATTAATACAATTTTGTAACCTATGTTCTGTTAAACAGTCATTCCGGGCAGTCTATACTTATGAACTAATATCTCATAAACCACCATTCCAATTGCAAAAAAATTTTATGTTCTTATATATAAGACATAAATGAACACTTTTTATGTTGAATACATCTTCTAATTCTGTCTCTAACAGCCTGTACAATAAAAACACAGTAGCATTTTCTAGAAAACTTAATTCCTGGTCAGTCATAGTTTTTTTTTATATTAACTCTTTCCTCACAGTGAATTTCATAAATTCCTTTTACATAAGTCTAATTTACACATTTATATACAACTTTAATGTTTTAACCATCCTCAAATTCAATCATTAAAATTTTGGAATAATAGCCTCAAATTACTGCCTCAAAACAAAATTCAGAAACTATATAAACCCTAGCTCATTCTTTGCATTTTTAACTTAATTACCTCAACTTGTTGCCAAATCATGCTATAGAACTCTAAAATGTTAGGTTTAGAATCATTACCTCAAATCAAAATACTTGAATCCCACCTCCTTTTGCTCCACCAAAAGCTTGAACACTACTTTTCTATCCTATTTTCTTCATAAATCTTCTTCTTTCTTTCATTTCCTATTTATTTTTGGTTGATTATTTGAAAAGATTGGAAGATATATTTCTTTGGCTTTTTTTATCTCCTCCATATCTCGATTCCCCTCTCAAAAAATGACAGCCAACATTAGTTCTCATCTTTTCAAAAGTCAACAAAAATTGAAGATAAAAAATAATAGAAAATTCTAGAATTTGGCTTATTTGGCACCTATTTAATTATTTAATAAATTAATTAATCATTTTTCTATCAAAAAATCATCTCCTCCACCATAATGTCCGGCCACCTTGGCCTATTTCTAGAAAGGGTAGGTCCCACAACTTTGTTTAATTGCACTTTTGGCCTAAAATTTTTCTTATTTGCATTTTGACCCCAAAACTTTCTGTAATTTATTCTGTCTATTCTATTTAGATTCAACCTCAAGTGTGGGGAGTGAAATACCTTATTTTAAGTTGTTCTATCCTTTAAAAATAGTTCTGGATCATTTCTGGATCCCAGACAATGGATTTCTAAAATTGCCCCTAAAGTTGCCTTTATTTACAATTTTGCCATTACTCTTATTTTCAATGTTCCAAAATATTTTTCAACTCTTTATTTTCACCATAATTTCACATAAAATTAACTTATTTAATCCCCTAGGTTTGGGTAAAAAATTCTTAAATTATCCGGACTGCTATTTTCTCGGCAGTGTTCTTGACACCGACGATTTCCGGAAAAGTTTTGCATTTGCTTTCTAAATGTGTCTCTAAAATTATTTCCCATCATTTCAATGCTTTTAAACCATAAACTGAGAATCAATTCATGTATATAAGATGGGGCTTCCTAGGGTATTACAACATGTTATTTGATGCATATTAAACTCACCTAACACTCCAAATAAGCTAGCAAAATTGATTTGTCACCAAAATTTTCAAAGTAGGCAAAATAAACAATCTTCCTCACTTTGATTATCTATACCAAACCAACCATAAATAATCCATTATTAAACTAAACAAATCACTTCCTTACCTTGGATTAAAGTTCCACCCGAAAATCACAAGCCAATGGTTCTTAAAATTATTTGATTTTCCAAGCAAACCAAGATTGGAAATCAATGAATCAAAGGTGATTTTCAAGTTTTCTTTAGGTTATCTTAAAAAATTTGCATGAAATTTTTGTGGGAGAAAGCTTGAAGATTTCGGCCAAAGCTAGGAAGAAGAAGATGATGGTCAAAACTTTCCTAAGACATGCTTATATACTAAGTTAAGAATGGCAAATTGCATTTAAGTCCTTAAACTTTTCATAAATTGAACTTTGACCATAACTTCTTCTGTAATTTATTCTGATAATTATGTTGGGATTTAGATTTCAAAGTGGGGATTCAAATAGCTTATTTTTATTTATAATTTATTATAAAAATAGTTTCAGAGCCATTCTGAAACTCAGATAGTCTATTTTCCACTATACCCCTAAAGTTCTACTTATTTATGATTTTTCCATTACTTACTTTTTCTGTATTCCTAAATATTTTTCACCTCTTTCTTTTCACCATAATTACACATATAATTATATGATTCTTTATCCCTTTGTCAGAATCAGAAATTAATTTGTCGACTGGACTGCTATTTTATTGGCAGTGTTATTAACACCAATATTTTTCGGGACAGTAACTCATATGCATTCTAACCGTGTCTCAAAAATTATTTTTAGTTATTTTGATAATTTCAAACCAATAACTGATAAAAATATTATTCAATTATGGTAGGCTTTTCTAGGGTATTACAACTACATTGCATATTATGATCATATCATATTTATAGACTCATTAGGTTAATTAAGGTAATACCCTATAAAAGATTACCAAGTTTTTATGATTAAAGTTATTAGTATGTGGTTTGAAATTATCAAAATGATTTAAGATAATTTTAAAAATGCAGTTAGAGTGAAAACGAGAAACTTTTTCGAAAAATGTCGGTGTCGATATCGCTGCCACAAAAATAGCAGTCCGATCGACAAATGAATTTCTGATTCTGACTAAAGGGTAAATGATTATATGTATGCATGTGTAAATTCAATAAAAAGAAAGAGGTGAAAAATGTTTAAGAACAATGAAATAGTAAATGATGGCAAAATCGTAAATAAATGAAACTTTAGGGGTATAGTAGAATTTGAACAGTCTGAGTTTCAGAACGGCTCTGAAACTATTGTTATTATAAAGTATTAATAAAAATAAGATGTTTGAATATTCACTTTAAATTCCAAATACCAATGAAATTGTTTTAATAAATTACCAAAAGAAAAAGTGGCAAAAGCACAATTTAAGGAAAGTTGGAGGACCAAAAGGAAATTTGCCATTTGTGACTTACTATATAAGACACATTTAGAAATATTTTTACCCATTTTTGTTCTTCCTTGTCCGAAAATTCCATTTCCCATTTCCTTTAATTTTTCTTCCATTTTGTTAAGGAAAATCCATGGAAACTTGATTTAAACACCATATAATCCATCCTCCATCTATTTACATCCATAGAAATCAAGAAAAATTCAAGAACAAAGGGTTTGGAGATTTTGTCCACTTCACCATTTTGAGGTAAAATATTGTTTTGGTTGATTTTATGTTTGATTTAGGGTTAATTAATGTTAGTTAGATTGGGTAATTTGTTTAATTGCATCAATTAATGCATATAACATTTTTGCCCAATTTTCAAACCCTAAATCTAAGTTGTATGTATTGATTTTGTGCAATTGGATTAGTATGTATAAATTGAGTGTAGAATAAGTTAATTAAAAGTTAATTGATGAGTAATTGATGGTTGAATTGTTGTAGAAAATTTAATTGAAGAAAATTGCACAATTTGCCCTTTGAGAAATTTGAAAAAATTGGTGGCAAACCAACTTTGCTAGGTGATTTGAAGTATTAGGTGAGTCTTTTATGTATCATTTGTTATGCCTAAAGTGTTAAATTACCAATTGGAATCCATATGTAAAAAGCCAAAAGTGGCTGAACCATAATTAGGGCAAATTGCTTTGATTTTGCCTTAGTTTTTTGTTTGTCTTCCTATGCCAAATTAATCCATTTGATGATGTTTATTGATGTGTATATAATGCTTATGGAATTGCTTTCAAGGTGTGTTGTTATTGATATTTGGGGCAATGTCAATATTGTACCAAAACCTTGCCAAATTATCATCTCATTATTGCACACAATGTATTTGATAAAGTGCCTAACTCAAAATCCATAGGCCAACCATTTGAATGCCATCATCGCAAGTGACTATGACATGCCAATTGTATCAACTTTTTATCTGTAAATGACCAACTTATTATCCCATTGTTAGTTGCTAGACCTTTAGTCATTGTATAATCAATTGTTATTGATATCCTATTGATTCTATTGCTCATTGAATTGATTGATGATGAGTTAATGATACTTGGTAATGCCATTATTGCGAAATGGCATCTATTGATGTGTTTATTGATTCTATTGATTATGCTGTGATTTGACAGAACTGCCGTCCCGACAGGGTAGTGAGTACATACTGTCGGCATTGTGCATAATGTATATTGTTATATTTCCCTAATTGGGAAGGGATATCAATCCTAGTCATAAGACCTGATCCATCTTATGTTTATTGATATGAGATTGATTTGTGCTTGACACATTTCTATGCTTATGGCTTTATTATCTGTCATTATCCATCATTATCTATCTTATCCATGAGATATACTTTTCATTGATGTGATTGTGGAATTACAGTTATATGTTGTACTTGATTATGTATTCCATAGATTTTGAGCAGATTTGTCATGATCTGTTTTCGGATCACGACGGTCCTAGGATGCTGGAGATACCAAAGGTGATCGACACTCGTAGAACCTAGTATCACATGTATAATCTATAACCATCAATTTATTATTCATTTTACTTAATTACCATTTATTCTGTCATTCTGTAATTCTTTCTGCAATCTAGTGCAATTGGCTGTAACAATCATAATAACATGCCATATAATCATCATATATCATAAAATATCATCATATCCATATACATGTTCATATTGTAACTAACCCATACATACTCCATGGAGCAGCTAGACTATGAATACCAAAAATACAGAATATGTAATATTTACATGGAATGATAGTAAGCAGAAATCCTTGGATATTAAAAGATTGGATTCTGCAATCTACTCATCTCCTGAAATGGTAAACAAAGTAAAAAGTGAGTATATAAGATACTCAATGAATCTATATGTATCGCCAATAAATTTAATGGTTAACAGATGGAACAATGATGTCAATAGGTCAATGTGAATAATTTACAGAATCAGTAACAGAAGGTAACAAAATAGCCAATAAATATATCATAGGCTTGGTATAATATTGAAAGACAGATAAAAGGATGGACTATATGAAATCATACAGTCTCCAATAGCATTAGTATGGACTATATACGAGCAAACAGTCTCCAATAATATCCATATCAGTGAACATAAGACTGATCAAGTCTTATGGGAAGGACCATAACCGTTCCTAGCTAGGGTATCAGTAATACAATGTGCACATCGTCAACAGTATATTCTCACTACCTTGTCGGAGCGGTAGCTTTATCAAGCCACATTAGGATCAATATAAGAAAGAAACATATCCATGGATACCATTATGCAACAATGGTATCCTCTATATCAATAAGCTCAATATCATTCAAATCAATTAACAATAGAATCAATGGCATTGCAATATATGCTATACAATCGATGATAAGTGGTTTGATAAACAACAAAGGTATGGAATAAAGGTTGGATCGGCAAAGGAAATCGGTAGGCCAATTGGAATGCCAACGTCACTGGGGATGATGGCATTCAAATGGTAGGCCTATGGAAAGCAAAGCAATAGGCCAAGGCAAAAACAACTAGACATTTTGTCAAACACTTGGTGGGCACAAAAAGGCAAGCCATTAGGTTAGGGTTTGGTGCAAATTTGGAATGTCCAATTCAACTAACAACAAGTTCACATTGTTAACAACATAATAGGCATCAATTATACAATATTAAACAACAATAAAGGCATCAAATTGACTAAGGAATTCAAAGGAAATCTAAAAAAAAATCAAGGCAATGAATAGTGATGATGGGTTCGGCCAAAATGGGGCATTTCATATAGGTTTCCAATCAACATTTCAATGCTATAGACATTTAATTTGATACATATAGAACTCACCTAAGGCTTCCAATTGCTTTGGAAAATTAATTTCCACCCAATTAATTCAAAGGAGGCAAAATGCACAACTTGTGCAATCTTTGTTTTTTACACCAAAACAACCACAAAATCATTATCCATTAGCCTCCAATTAATATATTCTAAGCCTAATTAACATTAACTAACACTAATTCATCAAACTCGTTCATACAACTTCAAATAGGTTATGCAAATTAGGAATTTCTATTCAAATGCATCAATTGATGCAATCTAACCTAAAACCCATTCAATTCAACTTCTAAATCATCTAAATGAACCATAAAAACAAATATATTAACTTCTTACCTTTGATGGAGATTCTAGCTGAAACCTTGATGAAGAAATTCTTTAAATTTCTTTAGATTTCCAAGCAAATTAAAGATGAAGAAAGGTAGAACTAGGTTGATTTGCAAGTTTTCTATGAATTTCATTAAGAAATTTAGTTGGAAATGAAGAAGAACGGAGGAAGAAATGAAGAAGAAGGGTTCGACCAAGGAAAGAAAGAAGAAAAAGATGGAAAAAAAATTCTAAGTGTTGGCTTTTATACAAAAATCATAATGGCTAATTACAATTTGGTCTTTCAATTTCTAAATAATTATACTTTGATCCCAACTTCTTCTGTAATTTATTCTGACAATTCTGCCAGGATTTAGATTTCAAAGTGAGGAATCAAAAGGCTTATTTTAATTTATACTTATTTATAAAAACAGTTTCAGAGTCATTCTGTAACTCAGACAGACTCATTTTCACTATTCACCTTAAAGTTTCATTTATTTATGATTTTGCCATTGGTTACTTTTTCAGTGTTCCTAAATGTTTTTCACCTCTTTCTTTTTACCAAAATTACACTTGTATTTATGTGATCTTTTACCATCTAGTCAAAATCAGAAATTCATCTATTGACCGGACAACTAATTTCTCGCGAGTGTTCTCAACACCGCCGATTTTCAAAAAAATATTTAGTTTGCTTTCTAACTGTGTCTCTAAAATAATTTCCCATCATTTCAATGCCTTTAAACTACATACTGAGAATTAAATCATGCATATGAGTTATGACTTTCTAGGGTATTACATTCTACCCCTTTCAAATAAATTCGTCCTTGAATTTAAATAAAATGCATACCTCATTACTAGAACAGGAATGGATATTTGCCTCTCATCTCCTGCTCACTCTCCCAGGTACACTCCTCCATTGACTAGTTTCCCCGGAGCACTTTAACCATAGGGATTTCTTTATTCCGCAGCTGTCTGACTTGTCGATCAATTATCTCCATTGGAAGCTCCTCATATGATAAGTCCTCATTGAGTCTGTCACGACCCACTTTTGGGCTGCGATGGTCGTAGGGCACGGGTAGACTTAAGGTTACCAGAAATCCGTAGAACACATTAAACAGTCCATTCATCAATCAATCATTCTTAATCCATTCATTAATAGTTAAATCCCAATTATTACTTAAAAATTTTACAGAAAATTTGTCAGAGTTTCCTTTGTAATTTTAATACTATTTCATACCTAAAACTGGGTCTTTCATAAATTATACAACCTACACTAAATATTATTTTACATCCCAATAATTTGCCAACCTTATACCCTCAACTTTACAGTTCAACAGTCATACATAGCACTTCTAAATCTTTTCAAAACATGAAAATTTCATTTTTATCATTTACCTCTATCACTGTCTTTATCACTTTATTATCATTGACATTTTCAATCATTATGCATTACACATTACATTTTGAATATTACTGTAATATTAAATATTTCACTATTCATACAGCATTATAATACTCAATCATCTAATTACACTCAGTATCATGGAGCTCTATGAATGGACACTTATAACCTTTAGTGAATAATATTCTACCTCGATGTACTTGACATTTCAAGTCGGAAAAAGGAATTGACTTGGAATCAACTTTCTCTATCCCATCCCTGTAAAAATTAAAAACCACAATTTGGTGAGTATAAAATACTTAGTGAGCATGTATACATCATTATATATGAGATATAAGAGTATGATAAAAAATATCAATGGTAAGCAATAATATATGAGTTTGCAATCAATATCAGGTTACAGTATAGTCAAGGAATAAACATAGGCTCGGTATCATATGGAAAGATATATAAAGGGATGGATTGTATAAAAAGAAATCATACAATCTCCAGTCAGTCAGTATGGACCATGTAGGTCTCTAGTATCATATCAATATCAATAAGCATAAGACTGATCAGGCCCTATGGCCAAGACCATAATCCCTCCTAGCTAGGGTATCAGTAATACAATGTGCACATCGCCGACAGTATTTTCCCACTACCTTGTCGGATCGGTAGTTCTGCCAAACCATATCAGGGTCAATAACGAGGGATACCATAAGCAACAATGGCATCCAAATATCAATCAATCCAATAACAATCAGTTCGGTACAATGGCTTTCAATTCACGGGTTTACTTATCAATCAGTACACAATAGGTATTTCAATATCAATAGCAATCAATAAATATGAATAAATTTCAATCTTTAGGAAGATCAAAGAATGATCAACAATAACAAGTGGCATTTAATCTAGAAGGAAACATACTCATTGGGTTAACAAATCAAAACATGGGTATGCATAATGATGTATACATTACTCACCTTAGCTTAGAACTTGAACATTTCATTTTTCCTCTATCCTTGATTCTTTGCCTTGTCTCTTATGGTACCCATCTCATCTCTTAACCATTCTTAACTCTACATATCCAATTAATTTCCATTTAGATACTATTTAACATAAACTTACATTACTTATACTTATATTAAAGAAAATTCCTCAAATTTCCAAGTTACTTGGATTTTGCTATAAAAAACCTTACTGGCAGCCTGTGTTTTATTACTCATATCTCTCTCTACACTTACCCAATTAATTCAATTCTTATTCATAATTAACATTAACATATAAGGTTATAACATATCCAAATTTCACATTAAAATCATTACTACACAATTTATGGTGTTAATTTAAACTTAGGCCTATAACCCGCTCTGCTACCCTGCATTCTTCCTGTAATCCTATTCTGGCAGATTCTGTTCTTTTGCTAATAACTCAATCAATACTTAACCAATTACTGTAATTAATTTTCCTATAAAAAATATACATATAAAATTATAACATATCTAAATTTTAGAGTTTTTTTTTTTATTACTGTACAATTATTAGTGAATTTCCAAATTTAAATTATTGCCCTGAAATCTCTATCCAACCATGCCCTGTTTCTATGCCTATAATAAATTCTATGCTCATCCAATTATAAAACTATTTTACAGTCATTTATATTACACATTAATTATCATCTTTCATGTTTAACACTTTCTCTTATTTAGAATTTAAAATCCTCAAATCAATATAAATCTGTAACCTATGTTATGTTAAACAGTCAATCCGGGCAGTCTAAATTTATGACCTAATATCTCATAAACCACAATTCCAATTACAAAAATATTTTATAGGCATATATATATAAGACATTAATGAACACTTTTTATGTTGAATACATCTTCTAATTCTGAATCTATCAGTCTGTACAATAAAAACACAGTAACATTTTCTAGAAAATCTAATTCCAGGTCAGTCACAGTCTTTACTTAATAACTCTTTCCTCACTTTGAATTTCATAAATTACTTGTACAAACATATAATTAACATATTTATTTACAACTTTTATATTTTAAATATTCACAAATTCAGTCTTTAAAATTTCGGAATAATAGCCACAAATTACTGCCTCAAAATAGAATTCAGAAACTACATTAACCCTAGCTCATTCTTTAACATTTTTAGCATAATTACTTCAATTATTTGCCAAATCAAACCTTAGAACTCTTAAATAGAATTAAAAATTATAAGTTTAGAATCATTACCTCAAATCAAAATACTTGAATTTCATCTTCTTTTTGCTCCTTCAATTGATTTAAATTTCAAATTCCATCAATTTCCTTCACAAGCTTTCTTCCTTCCATCAATTTTCTATCTTCTTTTGGTTGATTTCCTTAGGAAGGGTTAAGAGAATATTTTTTTTTTCATCATGGTTCAGCCTTGAAGGTGTAAAAATATCCATCCCTTTCTTCTCTTTACATATACCAAAGCCAACTTATGAAAAGGAAGAGAAAAGTGAAATTTTCTAGAATTTGCCACTTGTTTCATTCCTATTCATATAAAAGAAAATCACTAAATAAAAATCATTTTTTTTTCATCATGGCCGGCCACCCTTATTAATTTCTACAGATTTTTTTTATTCAATTGGTGGGTCCCACATCTTTCAATTATTACACTTTTGACCCAAAATTTTTCTTATTTGCATTTTTTGACCCCAAAACTTTCTATAATTTATTCTGTCTATTCTATTTAGATTCAACCTTAAGTGTGGGAAGTGAAATACCTTATTTTAAGTTTATCTATCATTTAAAAATAGTTCTGGGTCATTTCTAGATCCCAGACAGTTGATTTCTAAAATTGCCCTCAAAATTGCCTTTATTTATAATTTTACCATTACTCTCATTTTCAGTGTTCCAAAATATTTTTCAACTCTTTATTTCCACCATAATTTCACATAAAATTAACTTATTTCATTCCCAAAGTTTGGGTCAAAAATTCTTAAATTAGGCGGACTGCTATTTTCCCGGCAGTATTTTCGACACCGACGATTTCCGAAAAAGTTTTGCATTTGCTTTCTAACTGTGTCTCTAAAATTATTTCCCATCATTTCAATGCTTTTAAACCATAAACTGAGAATCAATTCATGCTTACAAGATGGGGATTTCTAGGGTATTACAGAGTCCCACTTCTTGTACTTCCAATATGTGTGATGGATCAGACACATATTTCCGTAGCATCGAGATATGAAAAATTGGATGTATGTGGAATCTCAAATGGACCTATAAACCTTGGTGACAGCTTTCCCCTCTTCCCAAATCTCATAATACCCCTAATCGGTGAGATCTTAAGGAAGACATGGTCACCAATTGCAAAGTGTACATCTTTCCTCTTCGGATCGGCATAACTCTTCTATCTACTAAAGGCAGTCTTCATCCGATCTTTAATCATAGGCACCTTTTCCATGGTTTCTCTGATCCACTCTAGCCCCTCTAGCTGCTTCTCCCCTTGTTCCACCCAACACACTGGAGATCTGCACTTCCTACCATATAGTGCTTCAAATGGAGCCATACCAATAAAAAAGTGGTAGCTATTATTATAAGAGAACCCAATCAATGACAGATATTGGTCCCAGTTACCTTTGAAATCCAGAACACACAACCGAAGCATATCCTCCAAAGTTTGGATTGTCCTCTCCAACTGCCCATCAATTTGCTGATGGAAAGCAATACTAATCTGTAACTGAGTACCCATGGCCTCTTGAAATTTCTACCAAAATCGAGAGGTGAACTGTGTACCTCTATCTGAAATGATCATCAAAGGAACTCTATGAAGTCGCACAATCTTATCCACATACAACTGTGCATACTGTGCTGTCGTATAACTAGTCTTAACCTCTAGAAAATGAGCAGATTTCATCAACCGGTCTATAATCACCCATATGGAGTTATAACCCCTGGTAGTCTTTGATAGACCCACTACAAAATCTATAGTAACCTGCTCCCATTTCCACTATGGCAACTCAATCTCCTGAAGCAATCTTGATGGCTTCTGATGCTCACGCTTAACCTGCTGACAAGCTAAGCATTTGGAGACAAATAGTGTTATATCTCCCTTCATACCAGGCCACCAATATACATCTCTCAGATCATGGTACATCTTGGTAATCCCTGAATGTAACTATATGCTGAATAATGAGCCTCTCTCATAATTCGATCTTACAGACCATCCATATCAGGCACACATATACGTTTCCCACACTTCAATACAGCATCCTCTACTGTAAACTTTGTCATCTTGCCATTCTGCACATCTTCCTTAAGCTTTAGTAGATAAGGATCCCTATCCTAAGCCACTTCAATATCATCAAGCAATAGTGACTTCACCCGAAATTAGGCTATCAGAGCCTGGTTATGATCTTGGGATCCCAAATCCAACTCCACTCCTATATCTACCAAATCCCTCATCTCTCGGATCAAGGGTCTCCTGCCAATCATAATATGAGCTAGACTGCCCATGGACTTCTGACTCAGTGCATCAGCCACTACATTGGCTTTACCCAGGTGCTAAAGAATCTCACAGTCATAATCCTTAAGCAACTCCACCCATCTGCGCTGCCGAAGGTTTAGATCCTTCTGCTGAAATATAAATTGTGAACTCTTATGATCAGTATATATCTCACATTTAGACCCATACAGGTAGTGTCTCTAAATCTTCAGTGCAAAGATCACAGCTGCCATCTCCAAATCATATGTCGGATAATTCGCTTCATGCTTCTTTAACTGATGAGAAGCATAAGAAAGCACTCTCCTGTTCTGCATCAATACACACCCCAATCCGATCCGAGAAGCATCACAATACATAGTAAATTTCTCCCTCTCTGATGGCAATGCTAATACTGGAGCACTTGTGAGCAAGACTTCAAAGTCTGAAAACTGTGCTCACACTCATCAGTCTATAGATAACGCACTTATTTCCGCATCAGCTTAGTCAATGGAGCTGCAATCTTGGAGAAATCCTTCACAAACCTCCTGTAATACCCTGCCATACCAAAAAAACTACAAACTTCAGAAACACTAGTACGTTGAGGCCAATTCGTAACTGCTTTAATCTTCTGAGGATCCACCTGAATACTATTCTTACATATCACATGCACCAAAAAACACACTTCGGCTAGCCAAAACTGGCATTTAGATACCTTAGCATACAACTGATGCTCTCGAAGTGTCTATAATACAATCCTCAGATGCTCCATATGCTCCTCCTCACTCCTAGAATAGATAAGTATGTCATCAATGAATCTAATGACAAACTTATCCAAAAATGACCTGAACACCCTGTTTATCAGATCTATAAACACAGTCGATGCATTGGTCAACCCGAATGGCAACACCAAGAACTCATAATGCCTATATCGAGTCCTGAAAGCAGTCTTAGGTACATCACCCTTCTTAATCTTTAACTGGTGATACCCGTACCTCAATTCAATCTTCGAAAAATGGCTAGCAACCTGCAGCTGATTAAACAAGTCATCTATCCGAGACAATAAATACTTGTTCTTCACTGTCACCTTGTTCAGTTGCCTATAGTCTATACACATCCTTAAAGAACCATCCTTCTTCTTTACAAACATTACCAGTGCACCCAATGGAGAACTACTTGGTCTAATGAGCCTCTATCCAATAGCTCCTATAACTGCACCTTAAATTCCTTCAATTCAGCTGGTGCCATTCTATATGGAGGAATGGATATAGGATCAGTGCCTGTATGCACCTCAATCTCAAACTTAATCTCCCTATCTAGGGGCAATCCTGGCAATTCCTCAGGAAATGTATTAGAAAACTCCTGAACTATTAGTATCTGATCAAGATCTACAGAAGACTTTTGCACATCTATCACATGAGCTAAATAGGTTGAACATCCTTTCCCAATCATCCTCCTTGCCTGGATAGCAAAAACTAGATTAACCCTGAACTCCCATATGTCACCCTGAAACTCAAACTCTGGCTACCCCTTAGGCTGAAACCTGACCATCTTCAGATAATAATCAATAACTGCCCAATGTCTCATAAGCCAATCCATCCCCCAAATCACATCTAACTCTAACACTGGCAGTTTAATCAAATCAGCACGTAATATGTTATCATCAATTTTAGTCACACAGTTGTGAGGCCTCGCCCGAGCACCGCTTTAAAGAAAAGAGTGGGATGCTCATTTGGGGCAATTTCTCATGGAGAAGATGATCCTAGCGCCTTTTATTTGAAAATGATTTTGATGTTTTGAAGTCGCCACCTTAAGTTATTTTTTATTGGGAAAATGTAAGGTAAAAACCCATTTTGACTCCAATTTTATCCCAAAGGAAAAAGTGCACTAGTCTTTGAAACCAAAGAGGATTCGGGGACTAGGTTTTCGGTTGAACTTGGCTTTTAATTTTAACCTTGATTTAAAATGATTTTCATGAGCAATT
>CANXYC011369154.1:0-41148 GCA_948193065.1 Aleurites moluccanus
AAAAACACAATTCCTGATAATTCACAGCTCGAAAATAATAAAATCAACGCTAAACTCAATATTTTTCCATAATTCTCAACCAAATAATTTCTATAATAACTCCAAAATAATATAGAAATTTTACTTTAATTTTTGCATCTAATAAAAATACAGTTATCAAATTTTAACTGCCTAAATTCTCCAATACCAGTATAAATATTCATCTATTTTCACAAATTTGTCTCCAATCATAATCCAAATAATTAATAATTGATTTTAGAATAATTTAAATCATACTTACTCAAAATTTATCGAAAATCTACGCGTGTCTCATATTTTCCAGTCCCGGCTTCGATCTCTGATTGGGGCAAAATTGGTGCCATTGGAAAGCTCATGAAAAATGGAGTTCAACAGAATTAGATTCACTGGGATTGGCCACCGGAATTAGCTGGAATCCGCCATTGAAGGTCCGGTGGTTCTATTTTTCGATCTCCTTTTCTAGCGAACTTCAGGTGGCAAGATGGGTACCAAAAGAAAGCTAGGATCAAGACAAAATCATAGGAATAAGAATCACTCAATTTGGAGTTCAAATGAGAAAGTTATGGCTAATTGAAATTTTTGACAAATATGGTCATGGGAGCTATTTTAAACAGAAATAACTCCTTACCTGGTGGTCGAAATTGAGCAAGAACGGTGCCTATAAACTCTCCTCATGGCAGGCTACACGGTGGTATGGGAGGTGTCGATCACCTCCCTCTAGTTTGGCCGAAATCGGCATCGGAAGTCAGACCACCAACCACCTCCTTCTCCTCTTCTTCTTCTTCTTCTTCTTCTTTCTCTGCTGCTTCTGCTCCTCATGTTCCAACAGATTTAATCTGCTGGCAGCCAATCCAAGGCCGCCACGTGGCAGTCTCTGATTGGTCCTAATTTTAATTTTTTTTTAAAAAAAATTATAAAAAATTCATTTTAAATCCAAAAATTATAAATAAATAGTCAATAAATTCGTTGTAAAATATACTTCATTTTAACTTACTAAAACTTGAAAAATATTATTTTTCTAATTTAATACAAATTACTTAAATTAAAATTAATTTTTTGATAGATATATTTCTCTTTTTATTTTCAAATATTTATTTCTTTAAAATATAATAAATTCCAAAAATTCTTTTATATTCATAACTTTAATTAAATATTTATAAAATAATTATTATTTATAAAATAGAATATAATATTTAAAAATATTTCAAAAATATGGGTATTACAAGCAGCAGGATTCAGAGGTTCTGTAGAGGACTTATAGCTCAATTGTTTAAATTTTTGTTTGTTCTTCAGTTTGACTCTTACTCTAAGTTTGTGGATAAGGCTAGAGTAATAGAGAATAGAGAGATGGAGGTTAGATCAGAAAGGGAAGAGAAGAAAAAGGCAAAGATTGAAAGTTCATTCAGGCAGGATATCGGGGTAAAGGGCGTGAATATCTCTCATCAATCAGCTTCCCATAGTGGATATAGAGGACCTTCAGGGAGATCATAGCAGAGACCAAATCCCTCTAGATTCACTTCTCAGATGAGTTATGGTACAGCCAGTTTTGCACCACCTAGGACTTCTAACCCTTCTTGTCCTACGTGTGGTAAGCTTCATAGAGGACCCTATTTCTTTGGGCCAAGTACATGTTATGGATGTGGACAGCATGGTCATTTGCTTAAGAATTGTCCACAACCTTTTTTTGGAGCTAGACCCCGTCTTCTCATATTACAGTTCAAATGGTTAGGGAGAGGAGTATTGGTCAGCAGTCCGGCATAGGCCATGGTATTTTAGGTAGGACTCCAGAGGCAGGTAGAGGTTCAGGTCAGACTTTTGGACAAGCTACCGGTTAGGCACCTATAGGAAAACGTAGAGGAAGAGTGTTTGCTCTTATACAATATGAGGCCCAAACTTCTAACACTGTGGTCACAGGTATTCTTCCTATTCAGGCTTTAAATGCTAGAGTGTTGTTTGATTCAGGAGCTACGCATTCATTTATTTCTTCATATTTTGCTAAGAAATTGAGTGTGCCATGTGAATTACTTAAGAATGCCTTGGTAGTATCGACTCCTTTAAAGGAAGAGATTGGAGTTCATGATTTTTATCCATCTTGTGCGGTTAGCATAAGTGGTAAGAGTTTAGAAGTAGATTTGATTATGTTGCCTGTGTTAGAATTTGATGTGATTTTGGGCATGGATTGGTTGTCCAAGTATTATGCAACCATAGATTGCAATGGGAAGAAGTTAGTCTTCTAGCCACCTTCGGGTGAGGAGTTTGAGTTCCAAGGGGAACGGAGTGAAGCACCATATAATATAATATTAGCCTTAGGGGCGAGGAGATTGATGAAAAAAGGATACCAAGGATATTTGGCTTATGTCCGAGATACTCAAAAGGAAATAAAAAGCTTGGAGTAGATTCCTGTTATTAACGAGTTTCCAAATGTATTTCCTGAATAATTACCTAGTTTGCCACCAGATAGAGAGATAGAATATGGTATTGAGTTGTTATCTGTCACAAATCCGATTTTTATTCCTGCAAATCGTATGACACTAGTAGAATTGAGAGAGTTAAAGAATCAATTACAAGATTTGTTTGACAAGGGATTCATCAGACCTAGCAATTCACCATGGGGTGCACCTGTATTCTTTGTGTAGAAGAAGGATGGTTCTATGAGGTTATACATAGATTACAAACAGCTCAACAAAGCAACTATCTGGAATAAGTATCCTTTGCCAAGGATAGATGATTTATTTGATCAGTTGCAAGGTGTAAGTCATTTCTCCAAGATAGACTTGAGATTAGGTTACCATCAATTGAGGATTCAGAATGAGGATATGTTAAAGACAGCTTTTCGAACAAGATATGGTCACTATGAGTTTCTAGTATTACCATTTGGATTGACTAATGCACCAGCTACATTTATGGACTTGATGAACCGGGTCTTCAAGCCATTTTTGGACAAGTTTGTTATTGTGTTTATTGATGATATTCTTGTGTATTCTAAGAGCAAAGAATAGCAAAGGGAACATCTTAGGATTGTGTTGCAGACTTTGAGAGAGCATCGGCTGTTTGCTAAACTTTCAAAGTGTGAGTTTTGGCTTGAGAGTGTAGGCTTTCTAAGGCACATAGTGACCAAGGATGGGCTTGAAGTTGATACTAGAAAGGTGGATGCAATTCTTAGTTGGCCTAGACCCATAAATATTTTAGAAGTTAAAAGTTTCTTGGGTTTGGCAGGCTACTACAAAAGGTTTGTTCAAGATTTCTCCAAGATTGTAGCTCCTTTGAGTAAGCTTACCCAGAAGCAAGTGAAATTCCTATGGACAAATGCATGTGATAGGAGTTTCCAAAAGTTAAAGACTTGTCTCACCACGACACCTATCTTAGCTTTGTCGTCTGGTGAAGGAGGATATGCGGTGTATTGTGTTGCATTGAGAGTAGGGCTTGGTTGTGTGCTTATGCAGCATGGTAAGGTGATAGCTTATGCTTCTAGACAGTTGAGGAAGCATGAGGTGAATTATCCAATATATAATCTTGAGATGGCTGCAGTTGTGTTTGCCCTAAAGATATGGAGACATTATATATATGGAGAGAAGTGTGAGATCTTCACAAATCATAAGAGTTTGAAATATATATTTCAGCAGAAAGATCTTAACCTTAGGCAAAGAAGATGGGTTGAATTGCTTAAGGATTATGACTATGAAATCTTATACCATCTAGGAAAATCTAATGTAGTGGCAAATGCATTGAGCAGGAAGTCCTTGGGAAGCTTAGCCCATATCTAAGTGAGTAGAAGATCATTAGTGAGGGAAATGCAGAGATTGCATGATATGGGAATCAGTTTAGATTTGTCAGATTAAGGAGTGCTTTTAGCATATTTCCAAGTCAAGCCGTTTCTCATTGATCAGATTAGAGAAGCTCAAGACAAAGATCCTCAGTTGGTGAAGCTAAAGAATAATGTGGGATCAGAGAAGGCTCCAGGATTTGTTATGACTGATGGCATGTTAAGACATGGTAACAGGTTATGTGTTCCAACAGTTGATGGTTTGAGGGATGTGATTCTTAAGGAAGCACATCATACTAAGTATAATGTGCATCATGGTGCAACGAAAATGTACCATGATATTAAGAATTCCTATTGGTGGAGTGGAATGAAAAAGGATGTAGCTGAGTTTGTGGCAAGATGTTTGACTTGCTAACAAGTGAAATTTGAGCATCAAAAACCTTCGGGACTACTTCAACAATTACCTTTGCCAAAATGGAAATGGGATAGAATAACCATAGACTTTGTTGTAGGGTTTTCCAATGACTTCAAGTGGGCATGACTCCATATGGGTAGTTGTTGATAGATTGACCAAGTCAGCTCACTTTTTGCCAGTCAAGACAACCTACACAGCTTCTCAGTATGCACAGATATATATTGATGAGGTAGTGAGACTCCATAGAATACTAGTTTTCATCATATCCGATAGAGGTACCCAGTTTACTTCAAGGTTTTGGCAGAAATTACAAGAGTCTTTGGGTACTCAACTTGATTTCAGCACAGTTTTCATCCGCAGATGGATGGGCAGTCAGAGAGAACTATCCAAACTTTAGAAGATATGCTAAGGATGTGCATTCTAGATTTTGGAGGAAATTAGGATAAGCACTTGCCATTGATAGAGTTTGCCTACAACAATAGCTATCACTCAACAATTCAGATGTCTCCCTATGAAGCTTTGTATGGTAGAAGGTGTAGGTCTCCTTTGTGTTGGGATAAAGTGAGAGAGAAGCATATCGAAGGGCTTGAATTGATTCATTATATAGCAGAGAAGGTTCCACTCATAAGGGAAAGATTGAAGACAACCTTCAGTCAACAAAAGAGTTATGTCGATCCGAGGAGGAAAGACCTTCAGTTTGTAGTTGGAGACTTAGTATTCTTAAAGATCTTACCTATGAAAGGAGTCTTAAGGTTTGGCAAGAAAGTCAAGTTATCTCTAAGGTACATTGGTCCATTTGAGATTTTAGATAAGATTGGAGAGGTTTCATATAGGTTAGCCTTGCCATCCAATTTGGACAGTGTGCATCCAATATTCCATGTGTCAATGCTTTGAAAGTATATGGCAGATTCTTCTCATGTGTTGAAAACTCAAGTAGTAGATCTTCAGCAAGACTTGACTTATGAAGAGGTTCCTGTGGCAATTGTTAATAAAATAATCAAAAAGTTAAGGAAAGTCTTATGGAAGAATCAAGTAATGGAAGAGTGCACTTGGGAAAGTGAGCAAGCTATATGAGCTAAGTATCCCCTCCTATTTCAAGTTTAAGGTAAGTTCTTTAAATTCCAGGATGAATTTATTTAAGGGAAGAAGAATGTAATACCTGTTATTTTATTTTTTATGCTTGTTTGTTGAGATGATTGTGAATAGATTAGTGTTTTGAGAATTTCAGAATCTATATTGGGAAGGATTTTGTGAGTCAGTTTTTATGATCTTAAAGGAATAATTTGGAAAAATATAAAACATAAAAGTTGTATATTTATATCTTATCTTTAAGTCTGTAAAACCGTTTTGTAAAATTTTATGTGTGTGAGGAGATATGCTTCCTTGACCAGAACTTATCTAGTTCACTATTTCCTGCAGAAAGTCTGAGATTGTTTGTTTATTTTGAGAATGTTAGAGACTGAGAGAGTCAAAAGTGTAAACGTGAAAAATATTTTTTTATGTGTTATATAGATGGTTCTAAAATTTCAAGGAGATTGGAGAATTTTAGCTCAAGATAGAGCTAATTAAATCAAACCTGCTCGGATAGTACTTGGAGAGTAAAGTCAAGATGAATTTAGAAATTCACCATAAATTGTGTAAATCTCTTTTTGATCTGAATTTTTGATATGTTGGACCCCTAAGTGTCTAATTTAAATTAGAAAAAGAATTAAGAATTTGGATGTCTGTAGCTAATTTGCGAGCTAGTTTAGTGCGAGTTGACGAGGAAGGTCTTTTAGCTCGGCAGAAATAGTTAATGCGAGTTGGCTTCTCAGTTTCGAGGTGGATAGAGGTTGATCGAGCTCTAGAGGTAAACATAAAAGTTGTCCCTATGTATCTTATTTAATTGGAAAAAAAAATTGAAATATTTGGACTTCTCTAGCTCACTCGAGAGCTATTTTGGTGTGAGCTGGAGAGGTGGCTGGCGAGGTAGAACTCCAGCTCGCCAAAATGGAAAACACAGCGAAGCAGGTCCAACTTTGAAAATTCACCATAAATCGAGTTGGAAACCTTTTTGGCTTTATTTTAGATATGTGGATGTCTAGTTTAAGTGGCAATAAAAAGCGAAGCAATTGGAGTTCTCTAGCTCAAAATCGAGCTGGATTAGTGAGAGCTGCCGAAGTAGAATTTGACGAAGTAGAATTTGGCTAAGTGGGATTGGCGAAGTGGAATTTGGCGAAGTGGAATTGGCTAAGTGGAAATTGGCAAAATAGAATTTGGCGAAGTGAGATTGGCGAAATGGAAACTGGCAAAGTGGGAATTGGTGAAGTGAAAATTAGTGAGGAAGGATTTAAGTGAGACAGTAGCTTATTTAAAAGAGAAGCAGTAGCCATTTTCATTTTTTTTCTTTCACGATAACTTCTTCTCTTTTCTTTCTTTCTTCTTCATTTCTTCTCCTATCTCTCTCCAATCTGTTCTATTTATTTTCTAATTCATAAATACTCAGAATTAATGCATTAAATCATTAAATTAACACATTCAAAGGTTTCAATCATTATTTTCAAGTCAAGATCCTTCAAGAACTTATTTTTTGGGAAATAATGTAATTTTCTCCAAACTTCATTTTCTTTTTAGATTAAAATATTTGGTAGTTAGAATAGTTATTTATAAGTTATATAGAAACTATTATGAGCATTTAAGGCTATTAATTATGGTTAATATGAAAGATACAAGAATTTATGAATTTTGATGAATAGTGACTTGAACAGTAATTATGTTCTTAATTTTCAAATTTTCTTTAAGAGATGAATTAAATTGATGTTAGGAAATAATAACAGATACTATAAGATGGTTAAAATTATAAGAAACTATATTATGTATTATTAATTGAGGAAACCCTAATTTGTAGAATTTGAAAATTTTGATTAGACTTGGACAATTTAGGGAATTGATGAGGATTTTCATTTAATTAAGTGTTGAGCTTAATTGTGAAAAGTTTTGCTAAGAGGTAAGTTATGAATTACATAAATGTATATTTTTCTCCTTATGAGATGAATTGTTAAATATTCATATACGTTCTTTATGATATGAAATCTTTATTTGATAACCTCCTTAATGTAATCACTTAATATATAAGAATAACTTGATTATTTTTTTTGGACCAAGATCATGAACGAGCCTTTGATATGAATGTTAAATGGTCTCTTAACCAATTCAAAATTTTGAGAATACCTTATTATAATGATCCTTTGATATACATATGTATAGAATGCTTTTCCTAATGAGAGTAAATTCATTGGTCCATGTACACAATGGGAGCCCAACTGATATGGTTTTTATCAATGTTCTACCTAGAGAGGGTCATTAGCTCTAGGCATATGCCCGCGCAAACATATGTGTTACGTTAAGGTAGCAAGGCTACTGATACGTTATGATATGATATTAGTTCTATCTTATATGTGATTTAATAATGTCACCCTTCGCAGACATTCTTATGTTCTAAATGAGAACCATGATTTAATTTATGATATGATTTGATAGTGCTATTTATTGTAAGCACTCATGTTCTTTTTCAAGTATAAGTTTAAGATTCTTTCATGCCCAAATATATGTATATGTATATATTCCTGATTTGATACTCATATTCTTGGTTAATGTAAGGCATTATGTTATTCATATCTTATTGAGTTGAAGGCTCATCCCTCTTCTGTGGTTTTAGGTACTAGTGTAGCTCGAGAGAGAGCTAATCCAGAGGATAGAGCTTCTTGACTTATTCTTCACAAGAAGCTTAGATGTAATTATTTTGGATATTATTTTTTGTTATGTATATATATAATCATGTCTATTGAGAAGTATTCTCTTAGAACTCTGTAAATTAATATGGAATGGTTTTGATTTTGTTGCGATGGATGGCATTTGTAGACTCTCAATTGTTCCATATTGATGTTAGATCTTTTGATCGGTAGGGAACAAGTGGAGACGTCATGTTATATAATGATGATTTATGAGATATGATATTTTGTATTGGATAAGTGTATGTTGTTATGTATGAGACGGGTTTAGTTAAGGGTTCTAGGAGTTTCTGGTGGCCTTATGCCTACCCTTGCCCTAGGACCGTCGCACCGGTGGTATTGGGGTGTGACACCATGCCACAGTAATATTGTTACAACAAATCCATGGTTGATACAGACTATTTGTGGATGCAGGCTTAGGAATCGAACCATCAAGGAACCCTTGCCTATTCCTTGTGGAGATAGCAAACAAAAACGACCTCTTTCATGAAGAAAAATTCACTAGAGTTAGCTCTGGAGCAACCACCACAGAGCTGTGGTTGTCAGAATGATGCAGATAATAAGGAGATGAGGGATCGTCCACTGGATTAACATCATATGAAGTTGAAGAATCTCGAGTTTCTTGAGAGCAAATGAAGAAAGAGAAACCTTGAATTAAAGCTTTGGACAATGAAATCACAGAAAGGGAAAACCCTAGATCGGCATGCTCCAGGAAAATAAATCTCGAAAAAAGTTGGACTTTTTAATTAGGTGTGAATCAACCATTACTAAAATAAATATAACTAGTCATATGGGTGGTTGACTTTTATCACTTATATGCCTATTAACATTTTTATACATTTCTAATATGGGATTTCTAATGCGCTCCCTCGCGACAGACCCATACCACATCGCAGATTTCATGTATGGGGGTTCCACACTATCCTTATAGGTAGGAATGAATATCTGCATCTGCAGACTTTGTGTATGAGAGAAATAAATAATGAAACAATTACCCTGATACCATATGACAGAATATATTTTAGATGAAATGAATTCTACAATACCTTTCATTGAATAAAAATATAATAAATATAATAAATATTTTACAAAATATATTATACTGAGTATAATTTATAAAAAAATTATGATTAAATAAAAATATAATAAAATGAAATGAAAATAACTAAATAAATTGCTAAAAATTATGAGTAAATAAAAATTGGTGAATTCATTAAAATCTAGAAATAAATAATTAGTCTTCCTAAAGTCATTCCTATATAATAAAATTTTCACGAATATATATAATGTAAATAATAGTTATATTTATTCTTTGTGTGACCTACATGGATGTAATAAGAGATGTTATTAAATTATTTTATTTAAATAAAATATATAATTTGAAGAAAACATTCCTAGCAAGTGTATTTGGTTTGGTGAAAAACTACTAAAAGTTTAACAAATCAACCACGTTTGAGTTCGAGTAATTGCAAAAATTGCAATTTTTCGTATTTTTTTGGCTTAAGTAAAGTGAATTGGAATAATCATATATAAATCGCAATCAGGTTCATCGTTTCATCAATTTTATTTATTAATTTAATAAATTTAAATTAATTTTAAGATAAAATAAATATATTATTTAAATCAATTCAAATTTAGTTTCGATTCACAAGTTTTTCAATTTAATTGGATTGTAACGAGTTTGTCAACAATATTTTTAAACTAATAAGATGAGTACTAAAATAGTATTTAGTAATTGATAATAGATAACGAAAATATTTATTGTTAGGTAGAAAATAGAATTGAATAATTCAGTGGAGTTGAGATAGTAAACCCATCACGGAAATTCAAAGGCATTTTTTTATTATTAGAATCACAAGATGCCTTTCCTTGGCCTAAAATCACACTTAAAAAAAACTCTAGTTGGTGATTTTGATTCTCCAATTTAGAACTTAGTCAACATGAAAGAGTGGCCAATAATATGAATTAGGACCTATAATGTAATAAAATAAATAAATTAAATTAAATAACAAAGAAAAAGTCCAAATTTGAGAATAGAAGTCTTTGCACCAATGTGATTAATGTTCAAAGAAAATAATTGCATTAAGTGAGAAAATTAGTCAAAGATAGTTTGGAAATAGCTGTGGAGTCAGGATTTTAAATCAATGGACATGTGATTGAAAATTGGAAATTTTGTTAATCTTTTAAAATGAATATAATTTTCTAAATAATTTTAAACTATTTTTAATACAATTTTCTTTTATTTTTTAATAATTTATCCTTTTAATAGTTTGAATTTCATCGATGTTAAATTCCTTATTTTCAATGTTTAAAAAAAATATTAAAATTAATTTTGAAGTTAATTAGATAATTAAAAATTACTAAAATATTTTAATATTTTATCTTTTTTTATATATAATTAAGAGTAATTTAATATGTTTATCATTAAATATTTCTTTAACTATTAAAATTAGTTTTCAATAATAAAAAAAAAAACCCTTAATAAGAGTGATTATTTTATTAATGAAAATAAATATAAGGGACTAATTAATTTATTTCTTAAAAAAAAAAAAGATAAAACTTATTAATTAATCTAAATTTTGAACACTAAATGATAATTTGTCCTAATAAATTTTGACAAATATTAAAAGGAAAGAATATCTTAAAATGATATTTAAACGCTTATTTAAATCACTTATCATTATCACCATAGTTTATTTTGTGTCTTTATTGATCACTGATAATTTTTTATAACCATTATAATTTATCACTTTTTTAAATGTTTCTCATATTTAACAACAAATAAATTTTTTTCTAATATGTAAGGGTAAATAAAAATTTATGAAGGTTTTATATAAATTTAATTATAAAATGAAAAAAAAAAAAAGTCTTATATCAATTCTTCAATTTAGGGTCAAATACAATAATATCTTGCCATTCAATTCATGGTTTTTTCTATTAAAAATACACAATTTTTGCACTTCCTATCTCTTGCAACAATTAGATCTTTCTCGCTCTCCATAGATCATCTTCTTATCCTCTTCATTTGATTTCACATATAGGTAGCCTTGGCACAAGCCTGAACTATATTAATTCCAGGTGTTGATGGTAATGATATAATACAATTGAATTTTTTACTATATCATCTTTTTTGCAATTAACGAGAAATTTGCAACCCATTTGATATGGTTGTTTTTAGTTTTGTTTTCAATTATAAAAGAAACATTTTGATGAATCAAAAGCTTATTATTCAAGATTTTGATGATAATAAATAATTGATTGTGTTACTAGTAGTATTTTAAGTGTTGTATAAAATTGTTGGTTACATAATTATGACAAAATTTTCTAATTTAAGTATTCAAGGTTTAAAGAAGTTTATGAAAGTTTAAATTTTTTAATGAAGTTTAAAATGGAGAAAATCAAGAAAAATGCTTATGTTTGGTTAGTGAAATTAGAATTGAAATTGAGAATTTTAATTTTTTAAAATTAAAATTGTGTTGAAATTATAATTTTGATGTTTGTATCACACAAAAAATTAAAATTAAAATTAAAATTCCATAAAAATTAGTATTAATGGTGGAGCGTCGCCACCAACTATAGTGGTGGCGGTAATGGCGAAAAGTGTCTATGTTTAGATAGTGGAATTAGAATTAAAATTGAGAATTTTAATTTTAATTTCAATTATTTAAAGTTAGAATTATGTTGAAATTGTAATTTTAATATTTGTATCATATAAAGAATTGAAATTGAAATTTCATAAAATTGGTGGTGGTGGTGGAGCGCCGCCACCAGCCGTAGTGAAGGTGAAAGTGGCGGTGGCCAGTGATGGTGGTGGCCAGCACCAATGATAGTGACAATAGTCGGCACCGACAATGATGGCAATGATCGATATCAGCAATGATGGTCGTGGTCGGCACCAGCGATGATGAAGGTGGTGGTGATGGTAGACCGCTACCGCCAGTAATCGACAGGGGCGATAACCAATGGTCGGCATCGACCGGCCTATGTCTGTGGTGATGGTGACAATGGCAGTGACGATGATGGTGGACCGGTATTACTGTTGCTATCAGTGGTGATAGCGGTAGGAATAATGTTCGTGATTGTGAAATTATAATTCTTAAGAGTTGAGTTAAGAACTGTGAAATTACTTTTTTAGTTATATTATAATTTTATAAAATTCTAGGTATAATTCTAATTTTAATTTTAAATGTACTGCTAAGCGGTAAAATTAATAATATTTTATGATAAAATTCTCTAATTTAAGTATTTTAAGATTTAAAAAATGTTATGAAAGTTTGAATATTTTCAATGAAGTTGGAAATGGAAAAAACCAAGAAAAGTGTTGGAATATTGTACTTTATATTAAATTTTATAGGATTAATTATAATTTTTTCATATAAAATGACTTAATATATTAAGTTTTTTTTAGCTTTCAAAAATATACTAACTCTTCTCGACGAATGTCATAATATTTTATTAAACTATTTCATTCAATTTTGTCATTAATCAACCTTTAATCAACTCTATAAGGGTAGTAAAAAGATAGAAATATTATTACCATTTATTTTTAATTAATTACATTCTGCTTTTGTTTTAAATTTTTTTTTAAGGTTAAAAAATTTATTTTTATATTTTTGATAAATTTTAAAATAAAAATAAACAAAAATATTTTTTAAAAAATATTTTTTATTTTTTATTTTTTATTTTAAAAAATAATTTAAGAAGAAATTAAATTATTAATTAAATTATTTCTTCTTAAATTTTTTAATATAAATAAAAAATTCATTTTTATATTTTTGACAAATTTAAAAATAAAAAGTAAAAAAAAAATTAAAAATATTTTTATTTTTTATTTGTTAAAAGTATGAAAATATATTTTTTAATCCTAAAAAAAATTTAAAGAAAAAATAGAATGTAATTAATTAAAATTAAAGAGTAAGAGCATTTTTATTTTTTTTACTATCTTTGTAAGGTTGACTAACAGTTGACTAACAATAAAATTGGGCAGAAAAGTCTAATAGTATATTATGACATTCGTCAGTGAAAAATTAATATATTTTTAAAAAGTCAGAAGAAAAAATATTTTTTTTATTTTTTATTTTTTGTTTTAAAAAATAATTTAAGAAGAAATTAAATTATTAATTAAATTATTTCTTTTTAAATTTTTTAATATAAATAAAAAATTTATTTTTTTATATTTTTGACAAATTTAAAAATAAAAAGTAAAAAAAAAAATTAAAATATTTTTATTTTTTATTTGCTAAAAGTATGAAAATATATATGTTTTAATCCTAAAAAAAATTAAAGAAAAAATAGAATGTAATTAATTAAAATTAAAGAGTAAGGGTATTTTTATTTTTTTTACTATCTTTATAAGGTTGACTAACAATAAAATTGGACAAAAAGGTCTAGTAGTATATTATGATATTCGTCAGCGAAAAATTAATATATTTTAAAAAAATCAAAAGAAATTTAGTGTATTGAGTCATTATACAATAAAAAAATTATAATTAATCCTATTTTATATGATATTATAACTCTTTTATGTATTTGTTTGGTTTCTAAATTAGCCATCAGTATCAAATTAGTTCTTGGTTTTTTCAATTCTCGATCTTCATCAAAGCTGCCCACCTTAACCCATTAATTTTATTGATTTAGTTGCTTGAAGTTATTAATTACTTCTATTTACTTGGAAAGGCCTTTGGTTTTGTTGGCCATTATTTGTTTTCCTTTTATTTGGTTGATCAATTAAGTTAACCAGTCACATCTGCCCGATATATCGTCAGCTTGCCAATCCAAAAGGATTGATCTGCAACCTAGTAAAAAATTTGCTAGGTTTTATCTCCATTATTTTTTATTTTTTGAATTTTGATTTTAGCTCTGTTTTTATCAATATATTTGGAGTATCGATATGGAGAAAACTAAGTTGCCGCCAATAACTATTTTAGATGGATCTAATCACAGTTTACGGATTCAACGAATTGAAAATTTTTAATTCGCCACAAATTGTGACATATTGTTGGAGAACTTAAAAAAAAAAAAAATTATACTAAATATGATAAAAAATAAAAAAATTGAGATAGTAAAAAATACCAAATTATAAATTAATTTAATAATTTTTATTGTTCATATTCAGCTTGTTGAATTTAATATTATGAAAACTGTTTGAAATTTTTTAGAAAATAACTACAAAACCATTAACCTAACTAATTACTATCAATTACTTACTACTCTTAATAGCCTCTTAATAGCATGAAGCAGGATCTAGACATATACGGATGCAAAAATCAACAGAAGGGGGCATAATTTACTACAAAAGTATAAATAAAATTGTGATTCTGCTTCCTCCAAAAAAAAGTAAAAAATAAAAAATATGATTGTAGTACACCTCCTTACATTCACATTAGACACAATTCATTAGACACCTCCTTTCTCTATATTCTAAAATGAAACAAAATTGTTGTTTTTCATTAAAAATATCAAAAGACAATTTATGACTAGATTACTAGAAAAAAAATTAAAAAGAATAAAATAAGATAACATACTTGATTTAATTTCACAACAATAAAAGGATTAAAGACTTGAGTTATCTTGAAAATGAATTGTTATAGAAAATTATTTATTATTGGATAATATTTTATTTTGGATTAATTATAAATTTTGTATTTGTATTTTTTAAATTTTATTATTTTGGTGTTTGAATAATTTTTTTACTCAATTAAATGTATAAACTTTGCAATAGTGCATCAATGCGATGCTTCTGACCAATTGAAACCCACTGAAATGCATAATCAATATTGGGGGACCGTTCATTCATTCATGTCTATCACGTCATATGATACATGCAAAAAGACTAAAATAACCTTAACTTCATCACTAACCTAAAACTGTTACAAAATACAACAGAATCCAATTACTACTAATTCAAAGATTTATAGCACATTTAACCTAATAAAGACCATCACATCTTCAAATTATCAAAGTCCACGGTCAATTGTTGATGCAATCTCCTTCAATCTTTATATCTTCTCCACCGAACACAGATAGAGATAGAGACACAGAGACAAGAGAGAAAAACAGTAAAAAATAGTTGCTACAATTTCAGGGGTAGGGTAATTAGGGGGCACCTTCCACTTGAAAGCTCCATGTTCTTTTAATAGCAAGCTCTTGCAAAGAAGAAATCCTTTACTGGAGATGGAACACCCAGTGTGGCCATTCATCTTTCAATTTCACTACAGTCAAGAACAGACTCTCTGCTTGCTTTAGAGCCCAATCAATTTTAGCATCTACATCTGGATCATCCATTTTCCCTCTACTATGTTGAAGCCCTGAGCTTTACACCAACTGCACACATAAAGCAGACCCACAACTTAGCAACAGCCACACAACAATATAAAGTAATAGCCAACACTCACAAACCCTAAAAATTAAAACAATAAAATTTACAAACTCAAAATATAAGGACAAATTAAATTTTGAAAAAAAGAATGAAATTGTAACACAAATTAACGACGAACCGATCCATAAATTCAACAGAGGAAAAACAAAATTAAAAAAAAATAAAAAATCAAGCAAACCCATATAATCAAAATCCATATTAGAATACAAAACCCATACATGCAACCTCCTCCTCTTTATGAGCTTTCACTTGTATAGTGTCTGAGCAAATGGGTTTTGATGATTATGATGTTTAGATATGTATTGATTTGTGTCTGAGCTTACACATACATGTCAAGGGGAGAAATATCTTCCACTCTATCGGAGAAGACCCAAAATCCAAAAAAATCTCAAAATATGACCTTTGCGAGATTGACAGAGAAGAACGAGGGCTTGATACTGGAGACTTGAATATAATTTTTCTTGTATAAATCTCCAGCCAAGTTGATGTTATTAACTCCCACTGTAATTTCTTCCATTAATAAAGCTCAGAAATCAGAAAAAACCTAACCCTAACCCTCTTTTGTTAAGAGAAATAACAGTATAAAAAGGAACATAGTATAGATAGAGAAGAGAAAGGAGGCACAAGATGAAACAAAAAGCCTTAAGAGATGTCTTTATTTTTTTCTTATTCTCTGCTGAAATCAAATTCAATCCCCTCATTGTTACGCCCAAGAGAGTAAGAAAATGAAGTTTGAGTTCAAACTTTTAGTCTTGATGAAGTTAAGGTTATGTGGCAGGCTGATGTATGACCAAACAGATCCCACTGTGTTGGTTATGCATTCTGGTGAGTTTCAACCGGCTAAAAGTACCACATTGATCCATTATTGCTAAATTCAGACATTTAATTGAATAAAAAAATTTATTCAGAAATTAAAATAGCAAAATTCAAAAAATATAAATATCAAGTTTGTAATTAACTCTTTTTTTTTTTTTTTTTTTTGAGATTATTGTTACAGAAATTTCATTCAAGCTGATATATGTAATGCTTCAATTTCATTAGTTTTATTGGATTAGCTACAGTTGAATTCAGCAAGTGGATGAAATATTTTTTTCTTTAACACCGTAAAACAATGTCATATTTTTCAGGTACTCTATAGTTTAAAAATGCTCTATAACAATGGCCCAAAATTCAAAAATTGCAGTAAGAGAGTGAAAAATAAATACACGTGATAAACTGCAGAGGGAGGGAAGAAATTAATCAATGAGCTACATGCCACTAGCTATTCTTTTTAAGAACAACACCTGTATAAAAAGTCCCACCTAACAATTTAACTCAATATTTTAAGAAAATTTGCAAAAATTAAACATTAATTTTTTTTTCAAAAATCAAGGGGGCACTTGCCCCCTGCAATAATATAGTTTTGTTTGTGGATCTAGGTCAATCTATTAATGTGTTTCTTACTGTCATACAACCCATTTGAAATCAATTGACTTTGGTCAATATCAACCATGATTATTTTTACTTAATTCAAGTTCTCATGGCTTTTTAACCTTATTATGAATAAGTTTGTGCTACTTTATTATATGGAGGTACTTTGCTTATATTTGAGATTGTTGTTAAGGAAATCATTTTTGAAGAAACTCGTCTTGGTTTTAATAAATCCTCACCTATAAATATTGTCCTAGCTACTACTCAGTTAGCTTCGAAGCACTCACCCTATCATTTTGTAAGAACTGCAATGTGGTCATATATTTTCTTACTGGCTTATTATTAAGTGCAGATACTATTACGAGTTAAATCACATTATGCCAAATTATCTTGTTCAACCGTACAAGCCTAGGGGCTTCTTCTAAATTTCGATGTGACTCTAAATCTAGTACTTCTTCAGTGGTTGCTGCTACCCCAGAGAAACATTCTTCACTTTCTATGAGTACACTTGAAAATTTAGTTAAATATGTTATTTCCTCCAATACCTTCACTTCTATTATCCTGTCTGTCACATTAATTACTTTTTGGCTTTTAAATGTTGTTTATTGCAATCATATGATCCCAAATTCTTCCTTATTTTCCACAAAAACATTAATTTTTTTCTTACACCTATTTATATTGTTGATGGTAGTCATATGATTGTTACCTCCACTTTTATTGTCCTGTCTGTTACATTAATTACTTGTTGGCTTTTAAATTTTATTTATTGCAATCATATGATCCCAAATTCTTCCTTATTTTTCACAAAAAAATTTAATTTTTTTCTTACACCAATTTATATTTATTGTTGATGGTAGTCATATGATTACTACTCATACTGAATGTACAAAACCTCACATATTTATCTTCCTAACACTTATATTGTTCCTAATCTAATTTTAAATCTCGGTTAATTGTGCTTATCCTTTTCTTTCTCTTCTTCTAAGTGTTAGGTCAAGAGTTGCATACATGACAAATTCATGGGACAAGGTACAAAGTAGAAAGATAATTTTAGCTCACCTCTCTTCATATACGGTGTCAAAAAATATCTCTACTCTACTATATTTTTGTGTCTCCACTTTATTAGTGTCATCTTTGTTTAGGTCATGTCTCTGCTATTAAACTTTAGTTTTTAATGTTCAGTGGATCATTAGAAATTTTAATTGACTCATTTAATAATTTACATTATCAGTTTGCAAAACAACGTGTTTTATCTTTTGATATTAATTATTGCATTTGTGGTAAATCTTTTGATTTTGCTACATTCAAATAGTGTGAAATTTTCTAGACAACTATTTAGTTCAATTTTTATTATATATAGATTTTATTAATTAAGAAATTCAATTAATGAAAATTGGAAGACAAGGATTTGATTCTAAGTTGAATGATTTATCTATGCTTTTCACCTAAACTATAAGAAATTAATCTAAATACTATAAAATAATTTTAAATTTTATCATTTTAATATGGCAAACAAATAATATGAAATACAACTATTTTCCCATGAATATTTTCATTAAAAAAATATTTTTCACATAAGCTATTTTACATGAAACATTAATAACAAAGGCTTCTTTTCAAGAGAAGCATTTTTTTTTTCAATTGAATCATAAATCTTAATTAGTCACTGAATTAATTTATTAATTACATATTAGATTCTTTAATTTTTCTAAATTTTGTTTGCTAATAAACATGATTCAATTTATAAAGACTTGGATATCAATTCATTATTAATCATTTTGGCATTGGAAAATTGCAAAATATATCATAACCTCTTATAAACAATGCAATCAAGTCATACTCACAAAACACATTGTTGAAAACATAAATTTATTTACTCCTTTGAGAAAATTTGAACAAATGCTAAACTATTAAAAATGAGCAAAATTTTCCAAAGAAATCTCCTTTATTTTCTAGTAACAAAAAACACGAGGATATAACATAAAGAAGTTCTGGTAGCATTAGATATGCAATTTGAATTAAATTCTTGCACAAGAATAGAATTTAATTTGAATTAGATTCTCGCAAGAGTTTTTCCAAATGGTGCAAGATAGTTTGCGAAGGTTTATAAGCAAATGCAAGAAATTTGATGAGAAAGTTTGAAGAGAATCTAACATGTCTGCATTTAAGTTTTGAGACATGAGATTATTAAACCCAAAGGCACCTTAACTGCTCAAGAACTAAGAAATTAAGAAGGGGGAAAAAAAGGATTGCATTAGATAATTTAATTTTCTTCATATTGCTACAAAATACATGTCATGTATATCACCCTCTCCTTTTGACTTCAAGGTACATCAGCAACTCTTACCCAGATTCTATTCAGAATCTGGATCAGCATCCACAACATCCGGTACAGACTCTGCTGATGAGTCATCATCTGATTCATAAGCAAATGCTGTGCCTTTCAGAGCATTCGATGATTTGTGAGTTCTTCCACCAACGGAGGCTATTTCACCATCTTTACCTGTCATGCGAGCCTCAACCACTGACATTTCCTCATCTGTAGAGGGTAATGCACCTGCTTCAGAAGCAACCTTTGTTAACTCTGTTTCAGTAACTTTACTATTGTCAGTGACTTCAGGAACAGTGGCACCTTTAGAAGATGCAAGTTCCTGAAGCTGAACAGCTGATTCTTGAAATTGCTGTGATTTTACTATCATTTCATCACCAGCGCTTCCCATATCTACATCTGCTATAGCTACTACTGGTTCCTGTTTACTTTGCCTGGGGCTTTTTATACCCAATGAACTTCCCACAGATATCTTCTCTCTCCATAAAACTCCCACGTTTTTTGTAGGGCTTTCACTGTTTGTATTTTTACCTGTGCCAGCAGCTGGAGCATCAGTTTCATTGCTACCCCCTAACCAGCTCTCGTACAGATCATCATCTGAACTGGGAGATCCACGTCCTATTTCCACCATTCCACTTGAAAATGAGTTGCCGTGCTTCTGACCACCTGCATACAGAGACTCTAGGAATCCATGATTAACTTCACGAGAAGAGTTTGCAGAGGGGAAATCTGCTAGTGGGGGAGCCCTGGGATGTATAAGCACCTCCAAGGCTAATAGTGCAGAGGAACAGAATTCAGAAAGTTTTGATCCAGTTTCTTGCCTGCCTGCCGAATTGAATTCCATATGGTTACAGAAACAGATTATAAAGCAAACACAAAATCAAATTAAATAGCTAATGTAAGATTAGACCGCTACATTTTTACCTCTGCGGTAAAGCTCAAGGCTCCGGGCAAAATGTGGAGGACGCACGCAAGATGGTGAAAGGAGACATGCTAGAAGTGCACACAAAGTTGCAAGCTGCAAATCTGCACAAGTTGAAGCAGGTCTACCAGGCAAGAAAACATCCCTATCCCCATTAGCCCATCCCCCTTTACAAGAATCTGCTGCCGTTGTTATTAAAAGATGATCTACTTTTGATCTCCAGGATTCAGATCTCAAAGAACCACCCTGTCAAAAGTTTTATGTATCCTCGTCAAATCAACAATGGATAGAGGAAACAGATCCATATTGCTAAACCTAATTAAGGCTCAGCTGAGTTTAGCAGAGCTGACTAAATCAACAATGGAAACAAGGAGTCAAAAACAAAAGTCTGTACATGACAATTGGTATTAAATCCACAAGTGGGAAAGTGAAATGTCTTACAACAAAGTTCATTTCCACATGAAAAGCTATAGAAAATGGTATCGAATTGACCATGCTCTTAATTTTATATCAATATTGATAACATTACTTCCAAGTTAAATTGGCAAACAGGCAAAATTAACTTTTCCTGTTTACACAAAAAATTCCACAGAAAAAGTACTAATCAAAAATCAAATGTTTTTATCCGAACTTTTCAGCGACTGAATTTTTTGTACAAATTAAATTAAGTTTCCAAGAACATCTGAGTATCTATCCTGAAAGTCAGAAACTTTAATTTTCCATGGTCAATTTTCCTAGAATATCTGATTATCTATCCTGAAAGTCAGAAACTTAAATTTTTCCTGGTCAATTTTCCCAGAACTAAGACAAAGAATTTCCCCTAGTGTAAATTTTACGTCCTAGTGACAATTGTATACTCGTATAAGTCCCACAAAGGCAACCAAAATTCTGAGAATATCAGAAAAGACGTCCAAATCAAAATTTTTAGAATCTAGAAATGATCACATTTCATCTCACTTAACATGACACTCATCAAGCCACTCATTTTGTTTTACTGTTTGCATTCTTTGGCCCAGCTATTTAGGCCAGCTAGCATATTGTTCAAGCCCTTGCAGGACAAAACAAATTGCAAAATGACCTTAACAGATTTTCTATTTTTTTTTTAAGAAAAAAATAACTGCTCCATTAAATTGATCCACTTAACATACCACAGTTAGAAGAGCTTCCAATGCCTCAAGCGCAGCTATCTTAACAGATATATGAGTTGCTGGGCTATTCCTGGACGCTTCCACTTCCACACTAATTCCATCATAATTTTGCTCAAGAGATCCAGCTGCCCCATGCTTTCTTTTTCTATTGCAAGGCTGCAGCAATGCTTCAGAAGAGGCCCTTGGGCTTGCATTCAAAAATACATCATCACCACCAAGGTTTAAGTCGAGAAGTGAATTGTTGACAACTTCCTGTGCAAGATATATTGCTATTCCTGATCAGGATATGACTGAGAATTAGAAACAGAACCTGAACAGATTTCCATGAAACAGAACTAAAGGTATACAAGAAATTGAAACTCGGTTAGAATGCTAAACGATGGAAAAGCTAATAAAATATAAGCTTATTTTGAAACATACTATGTGCAGGGGACAGATCAACAGTTTAATGTGTCAGACTTTGAAAAGGCTTATGACTTTGATACAGAAACACAGACTCGCTTATACACCTTGGGGAAGGGGGGGTTGAATAGAGATGCACAACTTAGACTTACTTTTTTTTTCCCCTGTTTTACACATTTTTAACCTTTATCTTCTGAGAAAAATTACATCGGAAAGGGTCTGATTGTTACATGTTTTAACACATATCTAGGATCTGCATTCTTTTAACAGTTTCACTTCCTCTAAAGAGAGATTTGCTTTACACAATAAAAAACAAGGCCATAAATCAGGAAAGTGTATAAAGCAGTTAATTGACAATTTCATTTTTTTGAATCTATAAGAATTTTCAGGATTTAATTCGTTTGGATATGAAGTTCTGATAACGTATTAAAGTCTATAGGTTCGCACACAAATGAGTTTATAAGAGAACAAGTGTTGGAACCCACTTGTACAAAATTCACTTGCACAAGTAAGCTTATAAGTGGGTAAGTGTTGAAACTCACCTGCACAAAACCAATTGGTTTGTGCTAGGTCCAACACTCATTCACTTAAGTCTTTTATATATTATCTCATTATTCAATGTGGGATACTTTTCCTAACCCATCTTCTCAAATGCAACCGGGCTTGGCCCGTGGCCTAATATCAACAAGCCTACTAACAATACTCACAAATGGATTGGTTGGCATTCTTCTTCAACTTTGATCCGGACCGGCATCATCATCAGTCCAACAACAGGGAGACTTGATCATGGGTCCCACTAGCCCGTTTGAGCATGAAACTCTGATACTATATTAAAGTCCATGAATCCGCAAACAAGTGGACAAGTGTTGAAACTCACTTGCACAAAACTAATTGGCTTATGCTAAATCCAACACTAACTTACAAGTCATTTTTCTATTTTCTCATTATTCGATATTAGATATTTTTCCCAACAATATAATTAAATGAAAAAATTATATTTTTTACTTGTAGAATTGATTTATAGATACATATCTATATATACAGAGTCTAGGAACTATACAAGAAAACTTACCTAACCCTAATCCTTATAATCTATCCACTGATTCTATTTCCATATATATCTATGTACATTAACACTCTCCCTCAAATTGGAGTATAGATATTATGTACAGCTTGTTATAGATATAATCAACCTGAGCTCTACTCAAAACTTTTGTGAAGATATCCCCTAACTTTTCCCCTATTCTGATATATTCAGTAGAAATGACTTTATGTTGAAGTTTCTCATGAACAAAGTGATAGTCTATCTCAATATGCTTGGTTCGTTCATGAAATACAGGATTCGAAGCAATATGGAGAGTAGCTTGGTTATCACACCATAGTTTAGCAAGGAGAGAGATCTTGAGACCAACTTCATCTAACAATTGATGTATACGCATAGCCTCACAAACAGACTGTGTCATAGCTCAGTATTTTGATTCAGCACTGGATCGAGAAACTACATTTTGCTTCTTACTTCGCCATGATACAAAATTTCTTCCAACAAAAATACAATATCTTGTAATCGATCTCCTATCTACCTTAGAACCTGCCCAATCTGCATCCACAAAACATTCAATATTTGTATGCCCATGATTACTATACAATAGACCACGTCCTGGAACTCCTTTTAAGTAGCATAAAATTTGTCCCAAGGCTTCCCAATGCTTAACAGTTGGAGATAACATAAATTGACTTACTATACTAACAGAATATACAATATCAAAACGAGTTACTGTCAGATAGTTCAATTTTCCAATCAATCTTCTATACATTTCAGGATCTACAAATAACTCGCCATCATTTGCAGCGAGTTGTAGATTCGGAGCTATTAGTGCATTGCAAGGCTTTGCACTAATTTCTCAGTTTCTGTCAACAAATCAAAAACATACTTCCTCTAAGAAAAGAAAATATCTCTTTTACATTTTGAAACTTCAATCCCTAAACTGTATTTTAACATTCCTAAGTCTTTTGTTTGAAACTAAGTTTGCAGAAAAGACTTAAGATAATATGCCAGCAGTGTCACTCCAATGATGACAATATCATCCACATATACTACTAACAAAATGACACCAGCTTTGGATTGTGTATCATGGAGTGATCACATTTACTTTTCTGCATTCCAAACTTCTGAATTACCTCACTAAATTTTCCAAACCAAACTCGGGGACACCATTTTAAACCATACAATGATTTCCTCAGTCTGCAAACCTTACTAGACTTCCCCTGAACAACAAAATCAGGAGGTTGCTCCATATAAACTTCCTCTTGAAGATCACCATGAAGAAAAAACATTCTTGATATCCAATTGATGTAAAGGCTAATTGTAAGTGGCTGCCAGAGATATAAATAAGCGGATTGAAGCTAATTTGGCCACAGGAGAGAATGTATTTGAATAGTCAACCCCATAAGTCTGAGCATAACCTTTGGCAACTAGGCGAGCTTTTAAACGAGCCACAGAACCATCAGGATTAACCTTAACTGAAAATACTCATTTACAATCGATAACTTGCTTATATGAAGGAAAAGATATCAAATCCCATTTACCATTAGTATTTAAAGCTGTCATTTCCTCTGTCACAGCAGTACGCTAACAATGATGAGACAAGGCTTCGCTAACAGTTTTAGGAATAGAGAAAATCTAAAGAAGATATAAAACAACGAGAGGATGACACGAGATTATTACATCATACACAAGAAGAAATAGGAAAAGTGTATTGACGCTTACCTTTGCAAAGAGCAATTGGAAGATTTAGACTTGGATCTAAAGTGGTGGAGACTAGATCTGATGATGAAGCAGTAGGTGGAGGGTGTGAGTCAGTCATCTTGAATCTCCGTGAATAGACATGAACAATAGGAGGCAGAGGCCTATCTAATAAGGAAGAAGAAGGCACAAGAGCAAAAGGCACCTAAGTGGTGGTTTGATGTACATTATAGATTAAGAAGTCATCATCCTCCCCCTGACTACCATAACTTAGAGTGTCAAAGAAGAAAAGAGTATTCTAAGAAAGTGATATCAGCAGATACTAGATACTGATTAAGGATTGGAGAAAAACACTTGTAACCTTTTTGAACTCAAGAGTATCCTAGAAATATACATTTAAGAGATTTGAGATTAAGTTTGGTAAGTTGAGGACGAACATCATGAACAAAACAAGTACTATCAAAGATACAAGGCTTAATAGGAAATAAAAGTTGAGAAGGGAAAATAACAGCATATGGAATGTCCCCTTGAAAAACAGAAGAAGGCATGCGATTGATTAAAAAACAAGCAGTAGAGAATGCATCAAACCCAAAAAGTCTCGGGGACATTCATTTGGAAAAAAAAGAGCACGGGCTACTCCAAGTAAATGACATTTTTTCTTCCAGCAACCAAATTTTGAGGAGTATCAACACGAGATAATTGGTTAACAATGTCATTTTGAGACATATAGGTTTGAAACGTTTCTGAAAAATATTTTTTAGCATTATCACTATGCAATGTGCGTACGAAAACATTGAATTATGTTTTAATTTCAGCACAAAAGGTACAAAAGATAGAAAATAACTTAGAATGATTCTTCGTTAAGTATAACCAAGTTGCATGAGAAAAATCATCAACAAATGTGATAAAATACTTATAATCAGATTTTGAAGTAGTTGGACAAGGACTCCAAACATTAGAATGAACTAACTTAAAGGGAGACATAGCCCATTTATTGACTCGAGACAATAATGGTAAACGATGATATTTGGCAAACTGACATGACTCACATTCTAAAGACGACAAAGACTTAAATTGAGGAAATAACTTTTTTTGATATATATAAGGAAGGATGACCCAAACGATGGTGTACCTCAATAGGAGTTAGAGCACCGGAACAGGCAAGAGAAAGTGAGACTTGTTTATCCAAGATATAGAGACCACCAGACTCACGATCTCTACGAATAATATGCTTTGTCATAAGATCCTAAAACAAACAATAACGAGAATAGAATGTAACAAAACAATTTAAGATACAGGTAATCTTACTAATCGAAAGTAAATTGAAAGAAAATTTAGATAAATATAAAACAAGGGATAAAGGAAGAGATGAGGTTGGTTGAGCGATTCTTGTACCCACAACAGAAGAGATAGACCCATCAGCTAAAGTGACAGCAGAAGGGTTAGGATGTGACTCAAAAGACGATAGAAGTTTAGAATTACTTGTCATATGATCTATAAAACCTGAATCAATGACCCATTTGGACTAGGAAGCGACAAGAAGTGTAGGGTTTCCTGTATCGGAGATAGTCGCAACAGAGAAATTAGCAGACTTTAACGACGCCTGGTATTAAGAGAATTTAACAAACTCATCTGCAGATACCAAAACAAATTTCTCAATTGCCATTAATCAAAATCCTAAGGCCCAAATAGCAAATTCCAGAATTTGATTTTAACCAAATAATCACAAGTCCAAAGAAAGGATTCAAACAAAGCCAAGCAGGCTAGGTCCAACCAGAAATACCCAAACCAAATAGAACTACCTGGTCCAAAAACCCAAGAAAATAAACCAGCAAAACACCAAACAGGTACAATGACCAAGCCAAATTGAACCCAGAATTCCAATTACAAACCAAAAAGGAATAACCTGCCAAAATAACCAAAAACACCACCCACAATTAAGCTCAAACAGAATTATTATAAATCAAGAAGAAATTTCAGACCCAGCCAAAATATTTAGACCAAACAGCCAAAAAAAGGTCAAGCCAAGACAAAGATCTGCCCAAAATTAATTATCTTACATCCAATACAAAACCGTAGCAAATAACCTAATACCCAGTCCTTAAAAACATGAGATTCCAACCTTAATCCCCACAAAGACAAAAAATCCAAACAGAAAACCCAAAGCAAATTGGCAAAATAGAATTCGCAAACAGAAATAGGAAATAAGAGATCCTTTCTTGGTGGAGATGAGAACCAAGGCAACCAGCGTCACCCAGAAGCCGGAAATACGGAGTTGACACCAGAGAAGATGATTAGCGAGCAAATGACTGGCCCACGTGCCTCCACGTGCCAGCACGTAAGATAAGGGACAGAGTTTGTTGGTGGCACATGAAGCGTATTCGAGGGGCTTTTGGTGACTGGACTTCAGGTTCGCACCGATCGGCAAATAGAGCTTCGATTTATGTCGGCAATGATCTCAAACAAGGTGACCCAGCGAAATTCCTCACTTTTGCTCACTGGACAGAAATGAAACCGAAAGGAGATGGAACTTTAAACCTCTGCTTATTGAACAAAGAGAGAAAAAAAAAAAAAGGGTACAAATGCCAATCCTAAGGCTTTGATACCATGTTAAATTTTTAATTATTTATATGAATAGAAAGTATTAAGCACACAAATACACAATATACATTGGAATATTGAGTACTATCATCACTAAAAAGCTAGAACTAGCCAATTAGGTGATAGCCCCTCACCATATATTAAGCTCTTATATTTTTTATTCTCAATCAATGTGAGATTATCTTAATAGCATCCAAGTGCGTAGGTAGTACAAACAAAGAATAAAAAGCCAACAAACAAAATCCGAACTGCAAAGAAAAGTCTCAAAAAAAATGCAACAAATAACATCAATGATCATCCACAGCTATCCAAGCAAAAGCCCAAGGAAGATCAAATGATGGAAACAAACAAATAAGCCAACAAAGCAATTGAGGTAACCCATCAACCCTAAAATAGCAGCAAGAGACTCAACCACATCAAAAGAGAAACAAAGTAATGGAGGAAACCAATACAAGAATCAGAAACCCTTAATTACTAAGCACCAACATTAAAATTATTTGTTTAGAAGATAGATGGAATGGAACCACTATTTTTGAAAATTAAATTAGAAAGTTCCCATTTGTTGCTGAATAGCTTCTACAAGAAGAGATACTGCTTCATGATAGAAGATATTACTGACTCAACATAGATAATGGCCATTTAGTTTGGCTATGACAATAAGATTTTGACCATGCCGATCATCTACCATAAAAGTACTTCACATAGGCAGTGAACACAATAATCACAATGTCACACCCATGCTTGTGTAGTGTCCACCAAGAGAATAATCTTTTACATCTTCAAGGAAATTATAATAATTATCATATACTAGGTCCAAGATCTTGGACAATAGGGCCTCGAGAAAATTTGATATTCTTATTTATAAAGCCACTTGATGACTGAAAAAGCATTATCCTAGAGGGGGATAAAGAACCCTCTAAGCATTGGATGCAATCGCAGTTTAGAGAATTTTGGATATTCCATGTTTTTGTTTTCCCTAAGACCTACTTTCTGGCAAGTCATCAGGGTCAATTGTTTCTTACATTTATTTGTGACTGTTCAGCAGATCTGAAGTCACCAGGACCAAAAAATTGTCAACTTAGGGTAACTATATGTTTGAAGCATTCTTTGACCACTAGAGTGAGTAAAAAGAAAGAAAGAAAGAAAGAAAATCTTTTACACATGAAAGAGACAGATAATCTGAAAATTTCTACATACCAACGCCCATGGATATGAGCAACATCTTTGTAATTGAGTATATTTTTATCCTTAACTCTGATAATTCACATCTCCTAAAATACTCTTTAATAAGTCGCACAACATACGCAGCATGTGGCAGTAGTTGACTGCAAAGGGAAATAACATAATGGAAAGTTTGTGAACAAACAAATTCTCTAAGGAAATTAAGAAACAGAAAATAGGAAAATTTATAGCAAACTATATGACAGAAGTAAGAAGCAATAATGCAAAGTATATAGCATTTTACCTGCGCATACCCTTTATGATTGAAGGTTACAAACTATAAGAATGCAGAACTGGAAGTTCAGCACAAATGAGCTCTTGTTCCATTGCAACCACAAAGAGTGATGTGGCACATGGCAATGAACCATCAATCATCAGCACTCTCTCAATAAGGGCCAATAATGAGCGAACAGGGACTGCCACCTATTAATAAATCATGGAAATTTTAAATAACAGAATCATCTAGATTGATACTTCCTTTAAAAATCTTAAAAAGTAATAGGTAAAAAAACATTTGCTATATCAGTTTTACTGTCTCAATTAAAATATCTCATAATAGTCCACCAATCATGCAGCACTACCTGGGTAGGATACGAAGTTGTAAGCATTGTGCAACATACAAGCATCAATGTAGAGACACTTGATAGCTTTGATCTCTTTCTTTCCCTGTCTGATGTCTCTTCCAACAAATTTTGACCCCCATAAGGATGTTGGGGTAACTTCTCCTGGTGGAACCAATAATCTAACAGCTTCATCCCATTTAGTTTCTGAATCACATGCAAATAAATTTGTTACTTACCGCCCTTAAGACAAGCATCGCCAAAAACAATATGGATTTAACACGTACCTTCTTCAAGACCATGAAAGATTTCAGTCAGGTAACCATTTACCAATAATAAAATCTTTCGCATCATTGAAAGCCAGGTATCCGCATCTCCTCTTGATTTAGGAAGTAAAGCTAGACAATAAGCTACCTTCTGAATGTTGAAAGTAAAGCATAATACAAATAATTCAAATTAAGCTCATTCCAAAGTTAATGTTTGCATTCGTAATTATAATCCAGCTACAGTTAAAGTGAACAGAAAGAGACATGTTACCTTAAGCACATTCATACTGCATCTTCCTAACAAAATTTTTGATGCAATAACCGCTTCAACCTGCAGAAAGTGTTGTTATCTTTATATCATGATGAATTAGTAAACTAAATCAAATAATTTTGCCATTAGCGTCCAGGCAATAACAAAAAATTTTGTTACTATTGTCCAGTCAATAATAAAAAATTCCCCACTACTCACAAATTGAAACCACAGATCTTAAGCTTTTCTATTCACCTGTAATTAAACCACCAAAAAACCTAAGGTGTCATATGCTCATCATTATGGTATGTAGATCAGGAATAGAATGCCAAATATAGATTATCATTGAATGCAATATAGTGATGGTGCGCTTCCTTTAGGGTTCTCAAAGATGATTTACTATTCCTACTCCAGTATATCATTTGATTAACTCCTTAGTTTGCAGTCGAATACTATATAACAAAACTCAGCATTATACAAGTCACGTTTCTAGGTAAACATTGAATCCAGCATCTGCTTTCAAATTGTCATATTCTCCACCCAAAGCCAAGTGCCCAAGACTCCTTTGGGAGATAAGATATTACAAAAAGGTGTTAAATCAATACACAAAGTGTCTAAGTTATGAGGATTAATTACCCAACTAATACTCCACTTTATGTTCTTTATAAAATACTAGCACTCATATACACACATTATACATGTTGATGGAGAATAGGAACATAAAGAAATTCAAATTTAAAGACTCAAGCTTAGAATCATGGTCCCCATTTAACATGGGCTTTATTAGGGAAATTATACAATATTTATTAGTTATTTTGAGTCTAATTACTGTTGATGGTCAATTTTTTTTTTAATCAGGGGTAATTTTGTAATTTCAAGCTTTGCTGAAAAATCTGTCCCAATTTATTTAGAAGTTTTTATATTTATTTTAATGTCTTATTTTAGAATCTTTGTTGGTTTAGGAAGAATTTATTCCTTTTTAATTTATTTAGGAGTCCAAATCCTTATAAGATCTAGAATAGTTTAGAAGTCTTTTTACTTAAAGGTTTAGGAGTTGTTTTAAGCTTATAAAAAAAACCTAACAATTATGCTATTTCGAGTTGTGTGATGCCATGGGATCTTGGGTGTGACGTCCAGGAACTTTAGGTGTGGAACCTAAATTTACTGTTCATTCGTTACTGTTCATAGCCACTATTCACCTGTTCATTGTTATTGTTCTCATCTTCAAAAACAGCCCATAAATCTCTAGTTTTGCTTAATTTTGCTTCCTAAATCCATCCTTTTTACAAACCACAGCCTCTTTTCTATAGTTCTACTTATCCTAATCTCAATATAAGTCCAAATTTACCCCCTTTATAACCAACCCTACAACCCATGCTGCATCAACTAGGTATCAGAGCTTCAAGATCCTAGGAGCTTGTCGCTTTAATATTCGATGATGGAGAATATTCTTTGGAATGAAATTCGGCAATTACAAACTGAAATTAGTGCTCACAAGCTTCGAATAGATGAGTTACAGTGTTTAAAATACAAGTATGGTGGTCCTGAGAAATCTCTTCCTTCTTTGTATCATGAATTTATGACAATTAGTCATGTTCTATATGTTAAGGAACCAAAGCTTCAAGATTTGATGATGTCTTTTATGAATAATCAAGATTTGCAAATTGGAAAATATGATAAAAGACAATTTCAACCATATAATATAGTGGGTTATACCTCTTTAAGAAGCAAGATAGAAGTTCCTAATTTTGAAGGTATGTCAAATCCTACTTTATTTTGTGATTGGCTTCATTTTGTTGAATCTTTCTTTGATTAGTACAATATGGGTGAAGATCGTAAAATAAGGTTTGCAAAGATAAAACTTGTTGGGTTAGCTAAATTATGGTGGTATGGTGTTGAGCATGACATGGAAAGAATGAGACAAGCACCTATCATTACATGGAAAGAGATGAAGGCTAAGCTACAAGAGAAGTATTTGCCACCCTATTATCTTCAAAAGATGCATCAAAAGGTGAGTATTTTATAAAAGGCCAGCTTGTCAATGGCTAGATATGAAGAGGCACAGATTGAAGGTCGAATGACAAAAGAAGTTGCACAAGAATTGGCCCCTAAACTTTTTGTTTCTAGGGTTTATAATTGTGACAGCAAAAAGGTAATGCAACCTCTCCAAAACTAAGTGCAAAAGCAAGAATTACAAGCTAAGATTCCTGGACAGCAAACTGAATGGGCAATACAGCATGCCAAGAAGCTTCATCAACCTACTTTAGATGTAGAACAACAAAGTAAGCAACAAGAAAAGTTCGTGCCGCAAGTTAATCAACCAAAAAGGAGACGGAAAGCTTAAAATCACCATCCCAAAAGTAGAAACATCAAATCAGCCCATGGACTTGCATAAGCAAGGAGTTGGAAGATTAAATAAGGAAATTCAGCTACCTGAGACAAGTTTGAAGTTACAAGAAGGTTGTATTGACATGAAGAATATGGAGCTACTTCCTCAAAAGGGGATTGGACATACATGCAAGGAACTATTTGTCAAGAATGTTGTTGAAGAAGAAACAAAAGGGTTCAACTTTATTCTTGAAGATACCAAAGAAGTTGGATTTATATTGCCAACAACCAGCATGCAAGAGGTGAACTTTGTAATTCCTATTCAATTCATGTACAAGTCCAGCAGAAGATTTGAAGTGTTTTTACTTTTACTGGAGACCAAGGAAACAAAATGGTCATTCAAGGAATTATCATTTTTGTTACTAAGGCACTTCAAAATTCGAGGTTGAGTTTTTTCCAACAAGGGGAGAACGATAGAGAATATAAACATAAAGAAATTGAACTTTAAAGACTCAAGCTTAGAATCATGGTCCCTATTTAATATGGGCTCTATTAGGGAAATTATACAATATTTATTAGTTATTTTGAGTCTAATTACTGTTGATGGTCAATTATTTTTGAATTAGTGGCAATTTTGTAATTTCAGGCTTTGCTGAAAAATCTATCCCAATTTATTTAGATATTTTTATATTTATTTTAAGGTCTTATTTTAGAGTCTTTGTTGGTTTAGGAAGAATTTATTCCTTTTTAATTTATTTAGGAGTCTAAATCCTTATAAGATCTAGACTAGTTTAGAAGTCTTTTTACTTAAAGGTTTAGGAGTTGTTTTAAGCTTCTAAATACCTAAGCTTATAAATACCTAACCTTGTAATACTTTTAATAGAGCTTTATTATTGAATAAAAAAAACCTAGCAATTATGCTATTTCGAGTTGTGTGATGCAATTCAATCCTAGGTGTGATGTCATGGGATCTTGGGTGTGATGTCCAAGGAACTTTAGATGTGAAACCTAAATTTAACGTTCATAGTTACTGTTCACAGTTACTATTCATACTACTGTTCATTGTTACTGTTCACAGCTTCAAAAACAGCCTATAAATCTCTATTTTTGCTTAATTTCGCTTACTAAATCCATCCTCTTTACAAACCACAGCCTCTTTTCTATAGTTCTACTTATCCTAATCTCAATATAAGTCCAAATTTACCCCTTCATAACCAACCCTACAATCCATGCAGCGTCATATGCACATGCAAATGTATGTGCATGCTTGTACATATACATTTCGTGTATATTATATATGTATTTGCAAATACATATTATATGTAAACATGCACAGCACTCTATATTTGAGCCCACATATTCTAGGATCTTTGGGACTATTTAAACCTGAATACCTGCAAATACCATAATAAATAGAACACAAATTGCATTTCCGCAAATGTGAAAGAAAATTACTAACTTGAAATATTAATGGAGAGATATGGCGACATACATTGTCATAATGACGATGAACAGAAGCCGGAAAGCAAGTTATAACAGTACATAACAAATGAATTGCTCCTTCTTGCACACCTATCAACAATCCGATTATGAAACTTTTAGAGAGGGAAGACAACAAAACAAATGAATAAAGAGTATCAACGCCAAAAGCATATCATGCCTTCACTCAAATAATATATTAACAAGGATGATAGAAAGTAACAAAACAGTATCCAGACCAAGCTCATGTAACTATCACTCTGGTTTTGTGTATTCTGTGTGTGTGTGTGTGTGTGTGTGTGTGTGAAAGAGAGAGAGAGAGAGAGAGTATGAGTGGACATGTGGACAGGTGAAATAACTGTCTCAATGTGGTTGATGACGTATACTGAAGTAAGTCGCTATATTTCTCATTACTTGAATTAGTGGGTAAAAGCAAGAAGCTCAAAAATTTTGTGTGCCCTTGGAGGCGATTATTCCACTCCCAAATAAAAATCCTTTATTCACTGACTTTATAAGGATTAACAAAAGGAAGGGGGAAAAGATATAAGAGATTTCCAGGATATCTTTCAAATATAACTTGATGGCCAAAACAAAATGACAACAATAGTGATGATAGAAGAAAAATAAAGTCACATTTAAAGTTGAATGAATTAAAAGTCTATTAAAGTTGAATGAATTAAAAGTCTATTAGCGCAAAAAAAAGAAATAAATTAAAAAGTCTACTTACCCATGCATTATCTGAACTATCCTCCTGCAACAGCTTCAGAATAGGTTGAATTACTTTTCCAGCATGGGATGTTCCATCCTTTTTTGCATTAGGAAATCCAGCTAACCTATTTCAACAAAGATAGTAGCTTCACAATTAACAAAGTTATTTCATGTATTATGGAAAATGTGCAAGTATATGCCAAAGCAAGTTCAGAAGTCTCAAAAAGTTAAAAGAATTTTACCTTGTTATTAGATCAGATATTGAGGTACAAGAAGCCACCTTTACAAACTGAGAATCTGTCGATGACTGTTTAAAACACAACGCACTACGTTCTGCGTGAAAAGTTGAAAAAAGAGAGAGATACAAAGGCAAGCAATAGTATAAAAAAAAATAAAAAAATAAACTCAAACAATTGGTTAAGGAAAAGGCGAAATCTTAAAATGCATGATATTTAGTAGCACTAATTTGCTTTTGAAGAAAAACAATAAAGAAACATGTGCAGCTTCTGCCTCCTGTAACTATTTTGTTACACGGAGACCATAAATTTGAGGACTTCTAAAATTATTGATAAACCAGAAAACAAGTGTACAAAGAGGTAGACAAATGCACATTGTTTTGAATGAATGAAAGGGAGTTCTTTTATATTTACAAATGTTTCTATTACAAATTTTGTGGATAATCTTCTTTCTAGAATTCTCACTAAAATAGCAATTTCCAGCTAAAGAAAAAATATGAAAATATCTAAAAATAACACAAAAAAGCACTCAAAATAAAAGGTAGAACAACCAACAAAAATTCTACCAAAGATGACATTCAATTAATTACATCACTCAAAAGCTACAAAATAAAATCATAATGCACAATTAAAAAAAGAAAACTTTAATCTCATACCTGAATATGTAATAGAAGCTTCTCAAACCAATCAGCATGTGATGTAAGAAAACGATCAGAAGTACATTCTTGACAAATCACACCCAACAAACAAATTCCTGCCCAACATTTATCTGGCTAGAACAGAATCATATATTCAAAATAAGCACACATTCAATCTCATAACAGCTAATTCAAAGAAAAATCTCCTACCCATCACATATCAACATCTAACAGTACCTCTCCACTATCAATTCAACTCAACTGAAGCAAAAAGAAACATCTACAACTGAAGCAAAAAAGAAACATCTAAAAATGAGATTTAAATTTAGATAAGTACCGTATTAGAGTTTGAGACAAGCAACAGTAATCTATTGACCCAATCATCGACAGCAAACTTCAACCTTTCAATTAGCTTAGGTTCCATGGAATTGGTGCAGGATTCTGATAAAAGCTTGAAAGTTTGGATGATGGAGACAACCCTTGACAGCTTGGATGGACTACTCAATTGCTTCTTGTCATCTGGGATATCTTCCTTCAACAATGTACGAAGAATTCTAGGTTTAAATGAGATGTCGTGCATATCCTTCAAATTCTCCAAAGCTGCCATTAAAGCACAGACCAAGATGTCTCAAGCTGATAGAGAAAGAAAGAGAGACCAAGCCACAGAAGGGTTAGAGACCGTTAGGGTTGAAGCCCGAAGGTTTTTTTAATATATATTTTTTTTTCTAATTTTTAATTTTGTAGCAGAGAAAGGGCTGTCGTTTTATGATCACAGAGAATGTCGTTTATGAGATAATGGCCTTGTCGTCTCTACAGTTGGCGCCTTGTCGTCTCTACAGTTGGCCTTACCGTTTCGTCCTTTGTATAATTTTTAAAATAAATAAAATATTATTTAATGACTAAAATTTACTATACTAATTAAATAAACCATTTATTTTGAAAAACTCATTATACAATTTATAAGGTTCGACTCTATCAATAAAAATAATTTTTCCGTCTAATTTTATTGATCTTACAATTAAATGTTAATGAAATAACCGAAAATAAAACGTTCTTCTCTACCCTCATATTTGTAAACCAACTATTTCTCCCTCTATTTATTTCTCCCTTTACTCCTTTTCTTCTCGATTTGAAACTAAAAATCATAGGTTTGAGTAAAATAATAGCCATCTTTGTAGGAGTTAATTTTCGAAGCCACGAAATTGGAGAGGCTTATTCAATAGTCAAGTATCAGTTAATTTGTACTCAAACTTCTGCTTCTAGTTGGGTTGATTTATAATTTTTTTTTCTAATTTAATGCTTTATTATGTACAGGGATTATATTGTGAATAAATTATCCCCTTACTAGATAAAGTGTATAGTTTTGAATTTGTCCAAAATTAATGCTTTAAATATGAAATAATTACAAGATTCAAGTATTTGCCTTAATGGGCATGTATTTATGCATGAAAATTTGTTGAATTTCCCTCTTTATCTAATGTTTTTTTGCTGTGGCTTTGATTTTTTTATGGTTTTGATAGTTGTATCATAGATGCTAAAATGATGGGAATTTTGTGATAAATAGTACTTTGGTAGTTTATTGAAAACATAAACTCATAATTTTGAATTAAAATTGTGAAAAAAAAAAACACTTTCATCGCATTTCATTTTAGGATTTATTTAGACATATAAGGTGTTTGTAGAAATGTATGAACGGGAGTTAAGATAGTTGGGTTTTTTTTTATAGTATGAGGTCAGACATTTAACACTTATTGTAACATTATATTTATATACTAATAACTTATTGTTCATTTGATTTAGCAGTATGCATCAATGTTGTATATGTGTTTAGGGTTTAGTCTTCATTACTTACATTATAGCATTTATCTCATTTAAATTATATTGATATAATAGTTTTCCTTATATAGATGATTGTATATAATATTATTCTTTATTTTAATGTAGATGGCCTTATTTGAAAATTACACTTTCTTATTTTAATTTTAAAGGCAAAGAAGATACAATCTGTCATGTCGATCCAAATAAATATGCATATATTGACAATTTGGACATCTATAAACTATTCCCTAATATCAAGTCATAGTTTGTTGATATAGTATGTGGAGTGAACATATATATATATATATATAATGATCAATATATTATGTTCATGTTCGAAATGATCTAGACACAATAAAATTGGATTTACGAGTACATGAAAAATGGCTTGCGATTTAGCAAACTGTAGTTGAACCTATACTGCTCCTAACATATGATGTGCAACAAGTTGATTCAGATGTAGTAGGGTTAGGAGTTGATTCAATTGACTGAATTATGGGTGATCAAAATGAGAATGTGTAGGACAGAGGAGAAGGAGTAGATGGTGTAGGAAATGATGAATATGGTGTTGGTAATGGCGGTTTTGATAGTAATAGGAATCATGGCAATGGTGGGGATGATTTAGGCAATAGACTGATGGCATTAGGAATCAAAGTGGGGGAGGGGTAGCAATTAGGAGGGATAGTGATGTACAAGAATATGTAATAAGGGAGCAATGTACTATAGTTATGGGTACTATGGTTGATAGAAATACATTCATCTCAGAGCTCAAATTTGGAATAGTCACTTCAATGAGTTAAATGGTGATAATGATAGTGATGCTGCTATAGGAAGTGGCAGGGGTAGAGGTGGTAATAGAGGCAGGTCTAGAGGTGGTTTTCATGGCAGGGGTAGAAGCAATAGAGGAAGATATGATCCTAGGTAGCGTACTATCTATATCAAGTTTTGATCTGTCTTATCCAGATCCAAGCATTCAACAAAAATTATTGAAGATATCAAATAAGAAGTTGGTTGGCTTAGGAATCATTTATTTAGGTTGAATTATTTTTATTTAAGTTAGTTTTAATATAATATATGTATAGACTGTCTAATTATATTAAAATTAAGTATATTAGTGAGTTTTGGATCTTTTTTATATAACTTCAAACCCAAAAAAAAAATTAAGAATTTATTTTTTTATTTTATTTTAGGAAGCTTATTCTCATCCAGGGAGCTTATTCTCATCTAGGAAACGTATTCTTATATAGGAAAGTTATAATTATTTAGGAAGTTTAAATCAAGTTATTTAGTAAGTTTAAATCAAGATTTTCCTTATAGCTAAATTTCTATAAATATTTAGTTAACTCTTGTATCTTAAAGACTTCGGATTTTGATTAAATATAACTTTGTGAGCATTCACTATTACATATTACATATATAGTAGCTAAATTAAATTCGTTGTCTCTGAATTCAATCTTTAATTCAGTAAGGTCCATAAACTTTGATTTGTTGCACAAAAATCTTTAAATGTTAATTTTATTTCAACGATTATCCTCAATGTCATTTTCCGGCATAAATCTCGCCGGAATACCTACATAGCATCCAAGTCAATATTTTTTAATATTTATTTACGCTAACCTAGATGCTACGTGTAAGTATATATATATATATATATATATATATATATATATATTAAAAAAATATTGTTCTTCTTCATCCAAACCAAACCCAAAAGACAACTTCAAATCCAAATTATTAACAATCTTTAATCTTCATCTTCTTCGTCCACAACTAAAAGCCATAAATCATCAAAGCTAATAGATCCATTCGGGCTCAGATTCAAACAACCCATCTTCATTAATCCACCAAAATCAAACCTATGAGTATGAGAGAGACAAAATTGGGGATCGAAAATTAGAGAAGTAAATTTTAATAGGTAATTGAAGGAGTTCTTCATTGCGTGACATCATCAATCCTAGCCCCATTATCGCACGATGTCTTTGCTAACAACAATTCATTGATTTATTCGAGGATTTTGATTGTCCATGGCTTTTCAAAACTACTCAAAAAATAAATGCTCCTTAAACTCTATAAATGCTCCTTAAAATTCAAAAGGGTATCAGTAAAAATTAAAGAAAGAAATAAATATACCCATAAAGAAAGAGAATGAGGGATTATTTTAAATTTAGATTGGGGCAAAAGATACAACGCAGACTAGACCTTTATAGCCTCCCAAGCCGCTACCAGAATCTGGAAATCTTCAGGTTCGGAAAGGCCTAAACTCCAAATATAAGGTCAAATTCGCCATCTCTATCCTCAATCCAAAAACTAAGTCTGGTTTGACATCAAGATCACCAGCACAAGTAACTTTCCCACGTGTCAATATCACCATCTAAATCATCTTCTTCACTAATTTCTTTATTCAATTCTCTCTTTTCACCTGTGCTCATATTTCTTTCTGTTGCAAAAAACCCTAGAAATTGATTTGGTTTCTCATACAACGATGGAGCTTAGAAGAGGGATAATTTTAGATTATTATTTTACAAATGATATAGTTTTATTTTTTATTTTTAAGAAATAATAAAAAAATTTCTTATTCTAATATATTCTCTCGATTTCAAAAATCTACATGGGATCTAGGTTAGCGTGTATAAATATTAAAAAATACTAACTAGGATGCCACGAGATTTATGCTTGAAAACAACATTGAGAATAGTCGTTGCAATTAAATTTATTTTAAGAATTTTTATATTACAAATTGAAGTTTAGGGACCTTACTAAATTAAAGGTTGAATTTTGGAACAACGGGTGTAATTTAGCCCGTATATAGCTACAAATTTTAGCTACCATTAAAAATATAGTGGCTAATATCTAATAATAGCCACATAAATAATAATTTTGTAATTGCTTATATTTCATCAAATTTTTTGAGCAATGGAGATAAATTTTTTAAAGCTAATACATTTATTTTGTTTTAACTAGTAACTGTTGTAGCAAAATTGAATTATTAGCTATAATTTTTTAGCCATGAAAAAATTAATATAGCTAATTGAATTTTCAGCTATGAAATTTATATCATTGTGATAATAGTTGATTTATTAGCCATTTGCCAAAAAAGTATTATAACAGATTGAAATATTAGCCATGAATTTAAAATAATTACGACTGTAATAACGATAATTGAATTTTAAAACGAATAAGGATAGCTTTAGAAAATGAGTATCGGTAGTGAATTTTTATAAAAATTTAAGTAATGCATTAGTTAAAAATGATTATGGAATATTTAAATTAGAGGATTTAGTATCATGGAAAAAAAAATAATTGGGAGATTAAAAGAAGTTGAAAAGAGAGCTAATTAATTAAATCAATTAAAAGACTTAAAAAAGAAAACTAGACAACCTAAAGTTAGACACCCTCCGGTGTTCAATTTTAAATAAACTCTAAAGCAATATTTTACCTGATTTTTCTTCACATTCTCAAAATTAAATAAATAATGGGTGAGTTAAAAATAGAATTGAGTGAAATTGGTAAAATCTAAGTGCTTAAATAGTGAAAAAAAAAATAAGAAGAGGAAAAATGGCAATTTGATAAATTTTAAGAAGTGTGAGTCAAAAAGATAATTTGACCAATATATATATATATATATATATATATATATATATATCACAAAAAGTTGGCGGCCAAGTGGCTACATAACCACCAAAAATATTCATTTCATTTTTCTTAAATTCACTTGACAAAAAAAGGCATCCATTCATTCCATATTCATTTTCTTTAATTTTTCTTTTTCTAAAATTTTAATTGGGCATAAATTATATAAATAAATATAATGAGAAGAGAAAATGATCTTCTTCAACTTCTCAAAATTTCTTGGCTGAAAATCACTTAACAAATTCTTCAAAAAAAAAAAAAAAATATCTTTAATCTTTCTTTCCCAAAACACCAACTCCATCATCTCCATCTCCAAAACCTTCTCTTCCTTTTAAATTAATAGATAGTTAAAGGAATTTTCTTTGTAGTCTCCAAGAGGTAATACTCTAGTCTTATAATTCAATTTTATGAGTTTTAATCGTAGATTAGATATTAAATTAGTAAAAGAAAAATAAAGTTAGGAGTAACTCTTAGAAATTCTGAAATTTTTGAATCTTGACAGAATATTCGAGGCTAATTTTTGAAATCCTAAATTTAGATTTTAGAAATTCTCAAAACATAAAAATTATATATATACATGTTTAAAATATATGTCTTTAAGGAAGTTTTGTCAAATTCATGTTATATAAGGAGATATAAGACACTGAATATCACTGACTCGGTTTAGGGGGTTGGATTGTTAAAGCCTACTGTATTTTATATTTTTGAGGACCTTAAGTTCAAATTTTGAGAAAACTCAAAACATAAAAATTGTTTCTATGTATCTTATATAAATTTGAGTGAAAACAGAACATAATTTTGATATCTACAAATTGAGATATGTATGAAAAAGTACAAATTGCTTAGGTCAGATTTACAGGATAGATTTCAGGATACAGGACAAAATTAGGAAATTCACCATAATTCGTATAATATCCAGTAAAATCTGAATTTTTAGTATGTTAGACCTTAATATGTCTAGTTTAATTAGGAAAAAAATTGAAGTAATTGGATAAGTATAAATATAAATATCAATAAAAATAACTAGGCTGCCAGAAATCAAAATGTAGAAAAATTGAAAGGGATAGTTGCAATTTGATTCACATTGCATAAAATTAAGATAAATTGAATACTAA
>CANXYC011369308.1:0-11757 GCA_948193065.1 Aleurites moluccanus
AAATCGTCACTTATCTCAATTGAATGTCAATGGCAGAAATTATTCTTCTCTGCCTCAAAAATATTTTCCAGCTCTTCCCACAAGCTTAAAACGGAATGTGTTAGTCACAGAATATCCTTTTGTGTTTCCATGAATTTTCTCCAGAGATATTGATGGAGAAATCGCTAAAATGATGATGAAGAAGAAGAAACAATATTCGGTTCCTTTGGGAGAGAAGATGAATAAATAGGTCACGAGAGCAGAAAAAGAAATAAAAGATTTAAGTGTTTTTAATTTCCTTAGTTATTGTCCCTTTATAATAAGTTACTGCCTCTTTAATATAGGCTACTACCTCAGTAACGGAATTAATTCATTCCGCACCGCTAATTCAAATCCGCCATTCCAGCTCGCGAGTTTGCCAGCTCGCCAATGCTTCCTCGCATTGCCATCTCGCCATTTCACTTTGTATAAGCCAACTCGCCTATGTTGGCTCGCATATGCCTCTTCGCACTTCCCTCTTCGCGTTTCCTCTTCGCACTTTGCTCTTCGCAATTCCTCTTCGCCCTTCCTCTTCGCATTTTCTCTTCGCATTTCCTCTTCGCCCTTCCCTCATCGCATTTCCTCTTCGCATTTCCTCTTCATCATTTCCTCTTTGCCTTTCCTCTTTGCTATTCCCTCCTCGCATTTCCTCTTCGCATTTTCTCTTCGCCATTTCCTCTTCGCCTTTCCTCTTCGCCATTCCCTCCTCGCATTTCCTCTTTGCATTTCCTCTTCGCCATTTTCTCTTTGCATTTCCTCTTCACCCTTCCCTCATCGCATTTCCTCTTCGCATTTCCTCTTCACCATTTCCTCTTTGCCTTTCCTCTTCGCTATTCCCTCCTCGCATTTCCTCTTCGCATTTTCTCTTCGCCATTTCCTCTTTGCCTTTCCTCTTCGCCATTCCCTCTTCGCCATTTCCTATTCGCAATGCCGGTTTGCCATTGCCTCTTCGCAATGCCAGCTCGCACTTCCCTCTTAGCATTCTCACCTCGCATTCTCCTCTTCGCACTTCTTCTTCGCGATGCCAACTCGGTAAGACCTCTTCACAAGGCCAGCTCGGCAAAGCCAGTTCGCCTGGCCAGCTCGCCAATGCTGGCTGAAAACACTTTAATCTAACTTACGCAATTCGCTACTGACCTGTAAATTTTCTAACTTCTAACACTTAGAATATTTTTACCAATTTAGGAACTCAATCTATCATTCAATATTCTATACTGAAATTTCCATTCTCATTTACAATCATTATTCCAGAATAATTAAATAAGTAATCATACTTACTGCCAAATAGATTAATTTAGCTAAATAAAATTTTAAAATTATATATATATATATATATATATATATATTTGAAAATGACATATGAAAATGGTAGGTGCTACAGACTGTCTATTTTTTTGTTATGTTAGTCTATCTGTTTGACTGTCACTCTATTTTTTTATGTTTGTTGGATTACAACCCTACTTAGCTAATTACCATTTTGTTTGTCTAATTACCATTATGCTTGTTTTATTTTCACTTTGCTCGGTTGATTACTATTCTGCTAGTCGGATTATCATTATGTTTGTCTGATGTCACGACCCAACCTGGGAGCTGCGACAATCCTATGGTACGGGTGATGCCTAAGCTACCAATACCACGAAGAACCCTTTTATCTATATGGCATGGCAAGTAATTCTATAACAAGCTCAAATATAGCTTGACAATTCTATAAAAATTTGGACAGTATTTCCTCTTATAAAAGGACTATGACTAGCTATAAAACATACAAATAGCACTTCCAATATATATCATAATCAATACCCATATCTCTATCATCAATGATGCCTTGGGATCTCCAATATCAACTCAATATATATATATTTGTATCTCAAACTTTATCCATACATAGCATAATATATATATGCAAAACCATAAACATATAATCACACACATATACATGCCCCTATTTAATTTATAGTACCATGCAACCTCTATACTATACAAATATCTACATATACATTTGGGACTGGACTATTACATGTTACAAATTCAAAATTCCACGGCAAGGATATGAGGTGCCTATGGAATATGAGCCTTAGTGTAGACCTGAAAATGATAACCACTAAAGGGTTTGAGTATAAAAATACTCAGTGAATATATATATATATAAATACAGTAGATGATCATTATACCATAATTGTCCATATATGGCTTGTAGAATCAATATAAAATAACAAGTGAAGGAAATGACAAGTATCTGTATCAATATTCATATAAGTATCCATGTAATTATCCATATGAGAATTCATATAATTATCCAGTGTATGAGTCAACGCACATATGATATAACAGGATTTGAGTCATATTAAAGAACAATTGCATTGTCTGTAATAAGCACTGTAATAATGTGCATAATCACTATATGCAAAGGGGATCAGCCTTTACAACTAGAGAATATTACACCCTCCCTATCATGGGTCATTTTAATTAATACCAGAGAATATTACACCCTCTCTAGCAAGGGTAAGCTTAATTAATACCAGTGTGCACACGGTCGATGAAATTTTCACTACACCATCGATGTAGTCCTATTATAATACCATATGGTTGTGTCTCCATACAATCATCAATAGAGCATAAATATATCTTATATAGATGTAGAACAATTATATATATATATATATTTATAATGAATAATAGGACAAGTTTGGCTAATGTCAAAAGAATGTCCGGCGGGGCCCAGTTGCGCTGCCACAACTGACACTCGCCGTTACGGGTCCGTTTTAGGATTTTTGAGTAGTTTCTGGTTAACTATGTTACCAAAGGATTTAGGTGGACCATGAGGTACCGTTTTAAAGTTTATGTCAAAACTAGAAGATTGGGCCAAGTGGTAGCCTAATTGGCTTTCTGGATTTCATTTTATAGTTTGGCAAAGTTTATGTCATTTTAGGTCATTTCAGTAGGCTTATTTACGGGCCAATATGCACTATAGGTACTTTTGGTTATCAAACTCTATTGTATCAGTCCAAATGACTTTTCATATGATATATGATGCAAATCATGCATTATTATACATATAGACTCACCTTTATCACAATGCATCCTTTATTCCCCCAATCTACTGTTCGAGCCCCTACTAGGCCCGCCGTTCAACACCCCGAGCTAGAGTACTTGATAGTTCACCTATTTTCATATATAACACTCTAATAAGACTTTAAAACATCACAAAACATGTTATTCACATAAATAGACATCAATCATACATTGTATGCATTATAAACCTTACTTTGCACAATTAACCCTATTTCCAATCCTTTATGCCATAAACACGTTCTATTACCATATTTAACTCACATTTCATATGTTCATCAATATTTTACCAAGTTAAGAACTCATATTCATTTGGTTCCACATTTCATATCAAACATACACCATATTGAAGTTTAGCTTCTAAGTACTTAAATCAAACATCTTTTACAAATCTAAACCTATACATTTCCATTACTTATACCATTAAACCATATTCAAACTTTACCTTTCAAATTGCGTCAACCTAACACATTGAACTAACAAAATCAATATTGTTTAACTTAAATGGAATTCATTCTATTCATCCATTTTTCAACACCAATTCATCAAATAACATACATATGCATTAAATGTATAACCTTTAACCATTTAAACCTATTAAACATCAAAGCATTAAACCATCATTCATCATCATCACATTCAACCAAAATGGGATTCCTTCCAAATGGAATTCTTTCCATCAATTAACCATTAATTCATTACATACACATCAAATACACATCATTCCATCATTTAAACCTATAAAACACCAAACATCAAACCACCATTTCTTCATCATATGATTCGACCAACTTAGTTCTTCATTATAATGAATTTTTTTCCATCATTTAACCACTAATTAATGTTAAACACATAAAATAAACATCATTTGAACAAAAAGATCCATTAAAACAACACTTTGATTCATACCTTTTTCTATTAGGGTTTGGTTTCCAACTTTTTGATTTCCTTCCAACCTAAACACATTTTAATCATCAATAAACATCAAAGAACATCTTAGGAACATAATTGAACCAAAAGAATCACAAAATCACTTACTTTCCTATAGTTCTTCAAAATCTTCAAAGCTTTAATTTTCCACTTTTTCTTATTTTTCCTTTGAATCTATGGATATATTTGTGTTTAGGATGATGGAATTAACAAAGTTTAATTCAGGAAAAGAAAGAAAATAACAAGTTTTGGCTATGAACAATGGTGGCCGAAACTTTGGAAAAGGAAAGAGAAAAGTTTGAATGGTGAAGATGGTGATGAATGATGAAGGGATGGCAAAAATCTAGTTAAAAATCAAATGGTGTGATCCAATGCTTTGAGCTTATGGTAAAATGGTGAAACCTAGCTATCCAACCATCCATTTCTTCATCTTTTCATCTAATGGTTTGATTTAGGTAAGCCTAAAGTGATACCATAAGCTTGCATACACTATATAACTCCATAATGCAAAGGAATAGACTAAACTACCTCTAGTTCAATTAAAATCCCAAATCGAGCAGCTTTGCCCGGGATTATTTTCTACTGGGTTTAATTCTCCAACCATTATTCATTTAAACATAATATCATCATTTTCATGTCCTAATATTATTTTCTATCTTCAAATATAGTGTTAATTTCCATAAAACTCGAAGGGGTGTGAAATGACCAATTTGCCCCTAGTTCACCAAAAACTCAAATTTACCCGATTTCTTCCTAACAACCTTTAAACCTTTTTAACTCATATAATACATCATAAAACATGCACATGTGTTCAATTCGAGCCTAAACATACAATAATGGACAACTTTCAATTCAAGAAAAAATTTCCCTTTAGTTGCCCCTTTATGGTTCAAGTTAGGTTTAAACTGAGGTGTTACATCTGATTATCATTCTACTTGTTTGATTACTATTATACTTGTTTGATTACCATTCTGCTTGTCTGATTACCATTTTGTTTATCATATTACCATTATGTTTGTCTGGTTGCAAGTATGCTTGGCTGATTACCATTCTACTTGTCTGATTACCATTATGCTCGACAGATTACCTTTCTGATTATCTAATTACCATTCTGCCTATCTGATTTCCAATATGCTTGGTTGATTGCTATTTTTGTTGTCTGATTACCATGCTGTTTGTTTGATTACCATTTTGTTTGTCTTATTATCATTATGTTTGTCTGGTTGCCACCTTACTTAGCTGATTACCATTCTGCTTGTCTAATTACCACTCTGCATATGCATGGCTGATTACCTTTCTGATTGTCTAATTACCATTATGCTTGTCTAATTTTCACTTTGCTCAGCTGATTACCATTCTACTTGTCTGATTTCCACTCTGCTCGGTTGAATACCATTTTACTTGTCTGATTGCCTCTCTACTCGCTCTAATTATTGTCTAATTATTCTGCTCACTATTTAATTGCTCTGATCACTGTCTAATTATTTTGCTCATTGTCTACTTGTTCTGACTATTGATTATTCTGCTTGATGTCTACTTGCTTCAATTATTGTCTAATTTGTTCTACTCATTGTCTGATTACTCTGATCACTGTCTAATTGTTTTGCTCATTGTCTGCTTACTCTAATTATTAATTATTCTACTCGTTGTCTACTTGCTCTAATTATTATCTGATTTTTTTTGCTTGTGCTCTATTTATTTTGATTATTATGTTCGTTGTCTATTTGCTATGATTATTATCTAGTTGTTCTACTCGCCGTCTGCTTACTCTGATTATTGATTATTCTACTTGTTGTCTGCTTGCTCTGATTATTGCATGATTTGTTCTAGCATAGGAGAATCTATTATAGATCCTTCAGCAGCCAGAGATCCAAGTTCGAGTGTAGGAAATAGAGAGGAGGTTGCCTTCAACCCTTTTTTGGATATTACTAGGGAGATTCCTTATATCGGAAGCAATGGTCAGATGAGGACTTACCATGTTCTGGATGCAGTTCATCCTTTTGCCCCAAACTTCTCTAAGAATATTATGGTATATGTCTTTTCTTTCCTTCAAAAATGATCCTTTGGTAATTTCTATTGCTTATACTTTTTACTGTGTCAATGCAAGTTTCGGCTGGTTATATTCGATGAACTTATCAAATAGGCACTTGATGGAGATGGCTATCACCTCCTTACTGACTCAGATGGAGGTTGACAAGCGAGCTTGTCAATAAGAGATCCTCATTGCCGAAAGAGGAGAAACTGAGATTTTGATTTTATTTTCTACTTTCTAAACTTCTTTATAGACTTTTGAGATGTAATGATGTTTGTATTTTTAAGAATGATGGATGTATGCATGCTATGACAGCTATGCACCCTCTATTTTTAAATTGATTTTTATGCAACTGATATTTCTATGTTGTCATACAAAACTCATGCAACTTTAATGTAAGATAGAGTTTAAAATTATACGATGCATGTCCTATAATGCCCCGAGAATTATGTTCTAGAGTTTTATAGCTTAAAACTCAAGAAAACAAAGTTGCCAATAAGAAGAAAAGGAGTTGCCATCTGACTGAAGGGCTACTGTAGCTAATATGAGGAGGAGCTGCCTCTAAGGGCAGTTTGTTGTAACACCCCGAAATATTTAAGGTCTCAAATTAGATTGCATAAATAAAAATTCAATAAGATTAAAGGAAATGCATTGAGAAATTAAAAAGTACATTTAAGGAAAATTTAATTGTTTTTTATTTTGGAGTTTCATTAGATTAAGGATCAGAGAAAAATTGAGGATAATTTATCAAAGTGAAATGAATTAATGGAAATTTCATGGAATTAAAGTGTATGATAGTCAATTTGGAGATAGGAAAATGGATTTAGGAAAAATTGTAAATTGTAAATTTTTGGAGTTTTATCAAAATAACTTTGGTATAAAAATTCTTTAGTTATAGATGTTAATTAATTAAGTTGAATTGAGGTACTAAGGATAATGTGAGGTTTCATAGGACTTTAATGGGAAGAATATATGGACTCAATTGAAAATAATTAAAAAGAATTGTGGTAGAAATCATAACTATGAAAAATTTTGGGTCGAAGTCTAAATATCAAAAGATGTGAGATACACAAAGAAAATATCCATTTATACCAATATTTTCTAGAGAATTCATATATTTTGCTAAGGGAGGATAGATTTTTAATAGAGATTTTTCCATTAATTTATGGAAATTTGGCAAATGGCCAAAATTCTAGAATTCTCTATATTTTTCTCCAATTTTACTTATGACCTTTGGTGTATATAAAAGGAAGAGATAAGCTAGCTATTTGAAGTGTGGAGGGCCAAACCACCATTAGAGAATCTCCAAAGAAATATTTTCCAACCTTTGTCCATAGAAACCGAAAACAAGATAGGAAAGTTAGATAGAAGAAAGAAGATGGATAAAGAAAAGGTTGATAGAAATTATTGAAAAGCAATGTTGGAGGGAAAAGAGAAGGAAATGATCATCTAAATATAAGGTAAAGTTTTTAAAATTAATTATTTGTTTAATTTTATGAGTTATAGCTTGATTGGGTAATGAATTGAATTAATTGAGCTAAAGAAGTTAAAGATGAACTAGGATTTAGAGGAATCCTATAATCTGTTTTGAAACATAAATTTATATCTAGAATTCCATAGACTTAATGAATGAATTGAGGAAAATGTAAAATATGAAAGTTTTAGGTATTTTTTTTCTTTAGATGTCTATTAAAGAAATTTATGAAATTGGAAGTGAAGGAAGAGATATTAAGTAAAAACAAAAACTCACTTGGATGAAGGAATCAGTAAAAAGGCTAATGTATTTTAATTTTATAGAATGTTAGAGACAGAATTAGGAGAAGTGTTCAACATAAAGAGTGTTCATTTATACCTTACCTAAAGGTTTGTAAAATTGCTTTAGTATTTGATTTGTATTTTTAGAGATATTAAGCTATAAGTATTACTTATCCAGATTGACAGACAAACAAGAAAGAGTTATTGTGTTCTATTGATATCAGAATCTTAGATTCTGAATTAGGAAAAGTGTTAAACAAGAAAAATATTCCCTTATGTCTTAGATAAAAAAACTATGAAAATATATTGGAAATTAGAGACTTAACATTGAGTTACAACTGAAAAAATAGAGGTTTCTCGGATAGGAGTTGCAGGGTAGATTGCTGGATGCAGGACAAAATTAAAAACTCCACCATGAATTGTGTAGAGCTTAGAAAAATGTGATTTTTAGATATGTTAGAATCTTAAATGTCTAGTTTAATTAGGAAAAATAATTGAATCATTTGGATAAGTTTAAAGTGAGATATGACCAAAACAACACAGGTTGCCAGTGTAATTTTTCTTAAGAATCAAGTTTAGGATTTGGAAATTTTAAGGATTTTCTTTAATCTAAGTTTAATTGTTGTAATGTCATATTAATTAGTATCTAAATTGAGTTTAATTGAATATGTAGCATCCAAGGAATATTGAAAAGTGAAAGGGAGACAAAATATGCAATGGAATGGAACTAATACGCTAAAGAATTTAAATGAGAGGTTTAAATGGCTAAGGTGAGTTATAGATATATGATTATGCATGATGTTACATTCCATGTGCTTGTTGAAATTACCAAACCCAATTGACCCTAATGACTAAACTATTCATTACTTTTGTTTATTGAATTGTCATGTGAATTGAACCTATTGATAATAGATTCTATTGTTGAAAATGAACCGCAATTATGCATTGAACTTATATGATTCTTTATATGTGAACTCAATTTTCCTTCTTTACAATGCATTGACAGAGAAGCCCTCTCGATGGGGTAGGGATTAAAATAACATCAACATTGTGCACAATGATATGAGTAGACCCCAACTAGAAGGGGTATTCTTAGCCATACAATATGATCAACTGTATGAGTGGAAGCATGCTTCTAGATTGTATCCTCTACTTATTATTATTATTATAGTGATATTATTGTTATAGTGAACACGTGGCCTGAATTTTTTGTCATGCAATTGTACCGATGTGGCATTACAGTGATCTTCGATATATCAACTAATGAAACTACTGATGTACTGATTTACATGACTTTTGCTATATTGATTAATGTGACCCTTTATATATTGGCTACCAAAAATTGATATCTTTTATTGATTCATAAACTTTCATTGTATACCAAACCTGCATGCATGGTTGTATATCTATACTCATTGAGTTATATGCTCACATTATGGTTATTAATATTTTTTAGGTGCAGAATTGTGTAAAAGTGGTTCCAAAATATTTATTTTCTTTCATCTGGAACCAGCAAGGTCAACGAAATTTCTTATTATTTTGAAGACAATTAAATACTCTAGTTGCTCCATGGTAAAGGGTTAAAAAATGTGTAAAATATGAAGTGACAATATAACTTTAGTGAATTGATGAGGTCGATACCTTAGTATATTGACATGAGATGAATGATAATAATTCATTTTGGGGTGATAATTAAAGGCTAAAAACTGATTAAAGACTAATATGGCATATCAAATGGAAACTAATCTATGTGAATTTAATTAATTGACACTAAATTGAAAAATGTAATTGAATTAAGTGATTGAAAATATGAAACCTGTGAGATAATTATAGAAGTACCATAAATGTTAATGAATTATGAAGTTAAGGTTATAAGGGTGGTGAATATTAGAAATGTAGTTTTTATGCAGGCTGTGTAATTTTTGAAAGACCCGATTTTATATTAGGAATAGTATGAAAAATGCAAAGGAAACTCTGGTGAAGTTTTCATAAAATTAATGGGTACTAAGTGAAATTAAATTATCATTGAGTGGTTTTAAGTATTAATAATTGTAATTGCATTGCAAGTGGGTTCTACGGTTGGCTAGTTGTTTTAGACCTACTCGTGCCCTAGGACCGTCGCATCTCTGAAGTGGGGATGTCACATTTATGAAGCTAGTGGTGCTGCTAGCTAGGTATGGTGTTGTTGCCAAGATGCTTTGGCGATGCTGCTAATTCCAAAGCAGGCTGCCACCAGAGCCTAATTCATTTCGAATCAGTTTTTCGCCCATATATAGCCTTTCTTGCTTTATGTAAATCATTCTTGGTTTGTCTTTTTGTTTTTAAAATTTTTTTCTTTGAATTCTCTATTTGCTTTCTTAAGTTACTATTGCTTCCTAATGGAACCCTACTTCAGTCACTATATGTTCTTATGGACCAAGAATTTAGATAAGGTTGACCATATGAATTTAGATAGGTATGGTCAGTTCTGTTTTGACCCTAAGAGGAGAAAAAATGGACTGGGACTTTCTGGATGCCTGTGTGAACTTTTGGGATCATATTGACCATATTTTTTGCTTTGGAGCTAGCATGGAGGAGATGTGCCCCAGCTTTGTGTAACACCCCAGTTGAATGGCTTAGAACTTAAGCTTTAAGAGGCAAACCTAAGGGGTTCTTTCTTTGTTTAAATTGATCTGTTATATGCATGTTTATGTTTTAATTACATGAATATGCATGTTTTAGAAAGTTTTATGCATGTAAATGTGCTTTAAAGGCTGTTAGAAAGAAATCGGGAAAAATTCAGTTTTTGGTGAACTGGGGACAAAATAGTCATTTCGCACCCCTTTGAGTTTTATGGAAATAAACATGATATTTGAAGGTATAAAAGACAATCAGGACTTGAAAATGATGTTATTTAAATTATTTGAAAATTTGATGGAGAAATAAACCCGATTGAAAATTGTGCTGGGTAAGCTACTCAATTGAGGTGCTTCGGTTGAACTAAGGACAATATGGTCTTTTCCTTTGAGATATGGAATTATATGATGTATGCAACCTTATGGAATTATTTTAGGCTTCATTAAATCTAACCATTGGATCAAATGATGAAAAAATGGATGGTTATATCAATAGGTTTCACAATTGCTATCATAAGCTCAATGTATAGGATTTTTAGCTTTGGTTTTGGATTTAGTGTGGCAAATGTATATTAAAGCCATCAATATTGACTTTGATTAACCAATGTAATAAAGGTATAAAATATGGATGGTTGGATGGTTAGGTTACACCAATTTTATCATAAGATTGATGTATGGAATCAAACCTTTGATATTTTAGGTGGATTTTTCCCACCACTTCACCATTGTTATCTTCCTTATGCTTATAAGCTCAGAATTTTCATTGTTTCTCTACACCAAGTTTCAGCCACCATATGAACACACCAAATCTTATGCTTTTCTTCCATTTTTGGGTGGAAACATACTAATTCCAACCTTGTAAACACAAATATAACCTTAGATTCTAAGGAAAAACTCATTAAAGCTAAGAATTAATTCATTGAAGTTTTTGAAGAACTTTTGGTAAGTTAATGGTTTTGAGATTCTTATGATTCAATTATGCTTATATGATGTTTATATGATGTTTATTAGTGATCAAAACAAATTTGGATGGTTGAAATGCAAAAGGTTGGATTGAAACCCTAATAGGAAGAACTTGGAATCAATTTGATGTTTTGATGATTCTTTTGGTTCAAATGATGTTCAAATGATGTGTATGATATGAATTTGTGGTTGAATAATGGAAATAAATTCATTTGGTTAGGAAACAAGAATGGCCGAATTGAGGTGCTTAGGTTTTAATGTGTGATTTTGATGTTTAAATGGTTTTAAAGGTATGAATGATGTGTATTTGATGTAATTAACATGAATTGATGGCTAAATGATGGAAAGAAACACATTTGGAATGAATGTTGGTTT